>OZ026835.1:14532927-14798808 GCA_964023205.1 Lutraria lutraria
CCTACAAATGTTATTCAGAAGCTATGCTTTGGTGATTTCATCTCCCACAGTGTTATCACCATCTTGCAATGAAGCAAGGATGAACTTGATTTGGAGGAGATGAAAGATTTGAGACAAGGCCACCATGAATTCGATGACGATAGAGAAGAAAGGAGTTTTTGTGCTAACATATTATTGTGATTTAGTTTGGCCTTTCTTATAACATCAACAGTTTGGTTTCGAAGGCATAAAAATACTTAGGCAGTCAATCTTTCCTTAGCTTTTTTTTGATAAACTGAAGAAAAATCAACTACCAAAGTTTCTTAAAGTATTTGATATATCTTAAGTTAAAATAAGGGTACGAAAACGCTCACTTAATGAGGTGTTTATGAAACACCAAAGCCCACTAAAGGGCAAATGGATAGTTGACCTTTGACCTATTGATAGACCTTATCAACAGGGGTCATCTATCTATATTTGACCAACCTTCAAACCAAGTGAAGACCTAAGAGGCCAAAACAGTCGAATTGGCCAGACAAGGTTTGATTACCAACGAGCAAAAAAGACAGACATTAGCAAACCAGCAATATATACCCTCATTTCTTTGAAATGGGGGCATAACTAGAACTTTAAAAAGAACCCTACAGTTACAAAAATATGACAAAAATATAAATACAAATCATGACAATTCAAGACATTTAACCTAACAGAAATAACTCCTCTGAAAAGAATAAAGTTTTGCAAAAATACTCGTAGAGAATAAAGTTCAGTAAAATCAACTACCTACATCTACATTTTTTAAAGTCATTAATTTTGACATATCTTAAGTTAAAATAAGGGTACTAAAACGCTCACTTAATGAGGTGTTTGTGAAACACCAATGCCCTCTAAAGAGCAATGCATAGTTGACCTTTGACCTATTGATAGACCTTATCAACAGGGGTCATCTATTTGTATTTGACCAACCTTCAAACCCAGTGAAGACCTAAGAGGCCAAAACAGTCGAATTGGCCAGACAAGGTTTGATTACCAACGAGCAAAAAAGACAGACATTAGCAAACCAGCAATATATGCCCACATTTCTTTGAAATTGGGGCATAACTAGAACTTAAGAAAAGAACCCTACAATTACAAAAATATGACAAAAATGTCAATATAAATCATGTCACTTCAAGACATTTTACCTAATAGAAATAACTACTGGCATAAGAATAAAGTTTTGTAGAAATATTTAGGCAGTTGATTTTTCCTTAGCTTTATAAAATCTACAATTTAACTTAACATGAGGGTACTAAAAGGTCATCTTAATGAGGTGTTAGTAATTAAGAGACAAAAAATTTTAAAAATCCAAATTCACCTCCTAAAATATGAAGCTATTAAAATGGAACAAATTTTATTCAAGAGATATTGTTTGTAGGTCAGAATTCAGTGTTTGTGAAGCAGTTAATGGAACCCTCACAACTATGTATAGGCTTGTGTCATCTGCAAATAGACCGATGTTTGCCCTGATGTCAGAAACAATGTCATCGATAAATATCAAGAAATTGAGGGGACCAAAATTGACTCCTGTGGAGTCCCAGCTTTGATATCATTCCATTTTGATTGAGCATCAGGCAAAACAAAAGTTTGCTGTCTGCCACTTAGATAAGATGAGAACCAATTAAAAAGACTGAGAAATCCCAAAATGAAGAGGAGACCATGATGCAAGATACAGTCACAAACCTTGCTTATGTCACAAAATACAGCTCTGGCATGGAAAGCCTAAGTAAAAAGGTTGTTTAGATCAGTCAGGTGGTAAAGGTACAAAGTCTGATTTAAAGCTAGGTGAGAAGATATTGTCACTTTTATGGTTTAAGGTATGCTTGTGGACTACCCTCTCAAGGACGTTCCCTATGGTACAGAGTGGAGATATAGGTTGATAATTACCAACATGAGAATGGCTTCCAGGTGTGACAAAAGCATCTTTCATGAGCTAGGAGGAGGACAGCGACTGGTTAAAAAAGCCACACAGAGGTGTGGACAGTTCAGATTTTGAATTATATCCTCTATGTTAGCGGTTGTAATTGTAATATGGTCCAGGTCAGGACTGAAGTCATTCGCATCATTTTGCAGAGTTTGAGCACCTAATTCATCAAGAAGGGTTTGATCCCTACAAATGTTATTCAGAAGCTATGCTTTGGTGATTTCATCTCCCACAGTGTTATCACCATCTTGCAATGAAGCAAGGATGAACTTGATTTGGAGGAGATGAAAGATTTGAGACAAGGCCACCATGAATTCGATGACGATAGAGAAGAAAGGAGTTTTTGTGCTAACATATTATTGTGATTTAGTTTGGCCTTTCTTATAACATCAACAGTTTGGTTTCGAAGGCATAAAAATACTTAGGCAGTCAATCTTTCCTTAGCTTTTTTTTGATAAACTGAAGAAAAATCAACTACCACAGTTTCTTAAAGTATTTGATATATCTTAAGTTAAAATAAGGGTACGAAACGCTCACTTAATGAGGTGTTTATGAAACACCAAAGCCCACTAAAGGGCAAATGGATAGTTGACCTTTGACCTATTGATAGACCTTATCAACAGGGGTCATCTATCTATATTTGACCAACCTTCAAACCAAGTGAAGACCTAAGAGGCCAAAACAGTCGAATTGGCCAGACAAGGTTTGATTACCAACGAGCAAAAAAGACAGACATTAGCAAACCAGCAATATATACCCTCATTTCTTTGAAATGGGGGCATAACTAGAACTTTAAAAAGAACCCTACAGTTACAAAAATATGACAAAAATATAAATACAAATCATGACAATTCAAGACATTTAACCTAACAGAAATAACTCCTCTGAAAAGAATAAAGTTTTGCAAAAATACTCGTAGAGAATAAAGTTCAGTAAAATCAACTACCTACATCTACATTTTTTAAAGTCATTATTTTGACATATCTTAAGTTAAAATAAGGGTACTAAAACGCTCACTTAATGAGGTGTTTGTGAAACACCAATGCCCTCTAAAGAGCAATGCATAGTTGACCTTTGACCTATTGATAGACCTTATCAACAGGGGTCATCTATTTGTATTTGACCAACCTTCAAACCCAGTGAAGACCTAAGAGGCCAAAACAGTCGAATTGGCCAGACAAGGTTTGATTACCAACGAGCAAAAAAGACAGACATTAGCAAACCAGCAATATATGCCCACATTTCTTTGAAATTGGGGCATAACTAGAACTTAAGAAAAGAACCCTACAATTACAAAAAATATGACAAAAATGTCAATATAAATCATGTCACTTCAAGACATTTTACCTAATAGAAATAACTACTGGCATAAGAATAAAGTTTTGTAGAAATATTTAGGCAGTTGATTTTTCCTTAGCTTTATAAAATCTACAATTTAACTTAACATGAGGGTACTAAAAGGTCATCTTAATGAGGTGTTAGTAATTAAGAGACAAAAATTTTTAAAAATCCAAATTCACCTCCTAAAATATGAAGCTATTAAAATGGAACAAATTTTATTCAAGAGATATTGTTTGTAGGTCAGAATTCAGTGTTTGTGAAGCAGTTAATGGAACCCTCACAACTATGTATAGGCTTGTGTCATCTGCAAATAGACCGATGTTTGCCCTGATGTCAGAAACAATGTCATCGATAAATATCAAGAAATTGAGGGGACCAAAATTGACTCCTGTGGAGTCCCAGCTTTGATATCATTCCATTTTGATTGAGCATCAGGCAAAACAAAAGTTTGCTGTCTGCCACTTAGATAAGATGAGAACCAATTAAAAAGACTGAGAAATCCCAAAATGAAGAGGAGACCATGATGCAAGATACAGTCACAAACCTTGCTTATGTCACAAAATACAGCTCTGGCATGGAAAGCCTAAGTAAAAAGGTTGTTTAGATCAGTCAGGTGGTAAAGGTACAAAGTCTGATTTAAAGCTAGGTGAGAAGATATTGTCACTTTTATGGTTTAAGGTATGCTTGTGGACTACCCTCTCAAGGACGTTCCCTATGGTACAGAGTGGAGATATAGGTTGATAATTATCAACATGAGAATGGCTTCCAGGTGTGACAAAAGCATCTTTCATGAGCTAGGAGGAGGACAGCGACTGGTTAAAAAAGCCACACAGAGGTGTGGACAGTTCAGATTTTGAATTATATCCTCTATGTTAGCGGTTGTAATTGTAATATGGTCCAGGTCAGGACTGAAGTCATTCGCATCATTTTGCAGAGTTTGAGCACCTAATTCATCAAGAAGGGTTTGATCCCTACAAATGTTATTCAGAAGCTATGCTTTGGTGATTTCATCTCCCACAGTGTTATCACCATCTTGCAATGAAGCAAGGATGAACTTGATTTGGAGGAGATGAAAGATTTGAGACAAGGCCACCATGAATTCGATGACGATAGAGAAGAAAGGAGTTTTTGTGCTAACATATTATTGTGATTTAGTTTGGCCTTTCTTATAACATCAACAGTTTGGTTTCGAAGGCATAAAAATACTTAGGCAGTCAATCTTTCCTTAGCTTTTTTTTGATAAACTGAAGAAAATCAACTACAAAGTTTCTTAAAGTATTTGATATATCTTAAGTTAAAATAAGGGTACGAAAACGCTCACTTAATGAGGTGTTTATGAAACACCAAAGCCCACTAAAGGGCAAATGGATAGTTGACCTTTAACCTATTGATAGACCTTATCAACAGGGGTCATCTATCTATATTTGACCAACCTTCAAACCAAGTGAAGACCTAAGAGGCCAAAACAGTCGAATTGGCCAGACAAGGTTTGATTACCAACGAGCAAAAAAGACAGACATTAGCAAACCAGCAATATATACCCTCATTTCTTTGAAATGGGGGCATAACTAGAACTTTAAAAAGAACCCTACAGTTACAAAAATATGACAAAAATATAAATACAAATCATGACAATTCAAGACATTTAACCTAACAGAAATAACTCCTCTGAAAAGAATAAAGTTTTGCAAAAATACTCGTAGAGAATAAAGTTCAGTAAAATCAACTACCTACATCTACATTTTTTAAAGTCATTAATTTTGACATATCTTAAGTTAAAATAAGGGTACTAAAACGCTCACTTAATGAGGTGTTTGTGAAACACCAATGCCCTCTAAAGAGCAATGCATAGTTGACCTTTGACCTATTGATAGACCTTATCAACAGGGGTCATCTATTTGTATTTGACCAACCTTCAAACCCAGTGAAGACCTAAGAGGCCAAAACAGTCGAATTGGCCAGACAAGGTTTGATTACCAACGAGCAAAAAAGACAGACATTAGCAAACCAGCAATATATGCCCACATTTCTTTGAAATTGGGGCATAACTAGAACTTAAGAAAAGAACCCTACAATTACAAAAAATATGACAAAAATGTCAATATAAATCATGTCACTTCAAGACATTTTACCTAATAGAAATAACTACTGGCATAAGAATAAAGTTTTGTAGAAATATTTAGGCAGTTGATTTTTCCTTAGCTTTATAAAATCTACAATTTAACTTAACATGAGGGTACTAAAAGGTCATCTTAATGAGGTGTTAGTAATTAAGAGACAAAAATTTTTAAAAATCCAAATTCACCTCCTAAAATATGAAGCTATTAAAATGGAACAAATTTTATTCAAGAGATATTGTTTGTAGGTCAGAATTCAGTGTTTGTGAAGCAGTTAATGGAACCCTCACAACTATGTATAGGCTTGTGTCATCTGCAAATAGACCGATGTTTGCCCTGATGTCAGAAACAATGTCATCGATAAATATCAAGAAATTGAGGGGACCAAAATTGACTCCTGTGGAGTCCCAGCTTTGATATCATTCCATTTTGATTGAGCATCAGGCAAAACAAAAGTTTGCTGTCTGCCACTTAGATAAGATGAGAACCAATTAAAAAGACTGAGAAATCCCAAAATGAAGAGGAGACCATGATGCAAGATACAGTCACAAACCTTGCTTATGTCACAAAATACAGCTCTGGCATGGAAAGCCTAAGTAAAAAGGTTGTTTAGATCAGTCAGGTGGTAAAGGTACAAAGTCTGATTTAAAGCTAGGTGAGAAGATATTGTCACTTTTATGGTTTAAGGTATGCTTGTGGACTACCCTCTCAAGGACGTTCCCTATGGTACAGAGTGGAGATATAGGTTGATAATTATCAACATGAGAATGGCTTCCAGGTGTGACAAAAGCATCTTTCATGAGCTAGGAGGAGGACAGCGACTGGTTAAAAAAGCCACACAGAGGTGTGGACAGTTCAGATTTTGAATTATATCCTCTATGTTAGCGGTTGTAATTGTAATATGGTCCAGGTCAGGACTGAAGTCATTCGCATCATTTTGCAGAGTTTGAGCACCTAATTCATCAAGAAGGGTTTGATCCCTACAAATGTTATTCAGAAGCTATGCTTTGGTGATTTCATCTCCCACAGTGTTATCACCATCTTGCAATGAAGCAAGGATGAACTTGATTTGGAGGAGATGAAAGATTTGAGACAAGGCCACCATGAATTCGATGACGATAGAGAAGAAAGGAGTTTTTGTGCTAACATATTATTGTGATTTAGTTTGGCCTTTCTTATAACATCAACAGTTTGGTTTCGAAGGCATAAAAATACTTAGGCAGTCAATCTTTCCTTAGCTTTTTTTTGATAAACTGAAGAAAAATCAACTACCAAAGTTTCTTAAAGTATTTGATATATCTTAAGTTAAAATAAGGGTACGAAAACGCTCACTTAATGAGGTGTTTATGAAACACCAAAGCCCACTAAAGGGCAAATGGATAGTTGACCTTTAACCTATTGATAGACCTTATCAACAGGGGTCATCTATCTATATTTGACCAACCTTCAAACCAAGTGAAGACCTAAGAGGCCAAAACAGTCGAATTGGCCAGACAAGGTTTGATTACCAACGAGCAAAAAAGACAGACATTAGCAAACCAGCAATATATACCCTCATTTCTTTGAAATGGGGGCATAACTAGAACTTTAAAAAGAACCCTACAGTTACAAAAATATGACAAAAATATAAATACAAATCATGACAATTCAAGACATTTAACCTAACAGAAATAACTCCTCTGAAAAGAATAAAGTTTTGCAAAAATACTCGTAGAGAATAAAGTTCAGTAAAATCAACTACCTACATCTACATTTTTTAAAGTCATTAATTTTGACATATCTTAAGTTAAAATAAGGGTACTAAAACGCTCACTTAATGAGGTGTTTGTGAAACACCAATGCCCTCTAAAGAGCAATGCATAGTTGACCTTTGACCTATTGATAGACCTTATCAACAGGGGTCATCTATTTGTATTTGACCAACCTTCAAACCCAGTGAAGACCTAAGAGGCCAAAACAGTCGAATTGGCCAGACAAGGTTTGATTACCAACGAGCAAAAAAGACAGACATTAGCAAACCAGCAATATATGCCCACATTTCTTTGAAATTGGGGCATAACTAGAACTTAAGAAAAGAACCCTACAATTACAAAAATATGACAAAAATGTCAATATAAATCATGTCACTTCAAGACATTTTACCTAATAGAAATAACTACTGGCATAAGAATAAAGTTTTGTAGAAATATTTAGGCAGTTGATTTTTCCTTAGCTTTATAAAATCTACAATTTAACTTAACATGAGGGTACTAAAAGGTCATCTTAATGAGGTGTTAGTAATTAAGAGACAAAAAATTTTAAAAATCCAAATTCACCTCCTAAAATATGAAGCTATTAAAATGGAACAAATTTTATTCAAGAGATATTGTTTGTAGGTCAGAATTCAGTGTTTGTGAAGCAGTTAATGGAACCCTCACAACTATGTATAGGCTTGTGTCATCTGCAAATAGACCGATGTTTGCCCTGATGTCAGAAACAATGTCATCGATAAATATCAAGAAATTGAGGGGACCAAAATTGACTCCTGTGGAGTCCCAGCTTTGATATCATTCCATTTTGATTGAGCATCAGGCAAAACAAAAGTTTGCTGTCTGCCACTTAGATAAGATGAGAACCAATTAAAAAGACTGAGAAATCCCAAAATGAAGAGGAGACCATGATGCAAGATACAGTCACAAACCTTGCTTATGTCACAAAATACAGCTCTGGCATGGAAAGCCTAAGTAAAAAGGTTGTTTAGATCAGTCAGGTGGTAAAGGTACAAAGTCTGATTTAAAGCTAGGTGAGAAGATATTGTCACTTTTATGGTTTAAGGTATGCTTGTGGACTACCCTCTCAAGGACGTTCCCTATGGTACAGAGTGGAGATATAGGTTGATAATTACCAACATGAGAATGGCTTCCAGGTGTGACAAAAGCATCTTTCATGAGCTAGGAGGAGGACAGCGACTGGTTAAAAAAGCCACACAGAGGTGTGGACAGTTCAGATTTTGAATTATATCCTCTATGTTAGCGGTTGTAATTGTAATATGGTCCAGGTCAGGACTGAAGTCATTCGCATCATTTTGCAGAGTTTGAGCACCTAATTCATCAAGAAGGGTTTGATCCCTACAAATGTTATTCAGAAGCTATGCTTTGGTGATTTCATCTCCCACAGTGTTATCACCATCTTGCAATGAAGCAAGGATGAACTTGATTTGGAGGAGATGAAAGATTTGAGACAAGGCCACCATGAATTCGATGACGATAGAGAAGAAAGGAGTTTTTGTGCTAACATATTATTGTGATTTAGTTTGGCCTTTCTTATAACATCAACAGTTTGGTTTCGAAGGCATAAAAATACTTAGGCAGTCAATCTTTCCTTAGCTTTTTTTTGATAAACTGAAGAAAAATCAACTACCAAAGTTTCTTAAAGTATTTGATATATCTTAAGTTAAAATAAGGGTACGAAAACGCTCACTTAATGAGGTGTTTATGAAACACCAAAGCCCACTAAAGGGCAAATGGATAGTTGACCTTTGACCTATTGATAGACCTTATCAACAGGGGTCATCTATCTATATTTGACCAACCTTCAAACCAAGTGAAGACCTAAGAGGCCAAAACAGTCGAATTGGCCAGACAAGGTTTGATTACCAACGAGCAAAAAAGACAGACATTAGCAAACCAGCAATATATACCCTCATTTCTTTGAAATGGGGGCATAACTAGAACTTTAAAAAGAACCCTACAGTTACAAAAATATGACAAAAATATAAATACAAATCATGACAATTCAAGACATTTAACCTAACAGAAATAACTCCTCTGAAAAGAATAAAGTTTTGCAAAAATACTCGTAGAGAATAAAGTTCAGTAAAATCAACTACCTACATCTACATTTTTTAAAGTCATTAATTTTGACATATCTTAAGTTAAAATAAGGGTACTAAAACGCTCACTTAATGAGGTGTTTGTGAAACACCAATGCCCTCTAAAGAGCAATGCATAGTTGACCTTTGACCTATTGATAGACCTTATCAACAGGGGTCATCTATTTGTATTTGACCAACCTTCAAACCCAGTGAAGACCTAAGAGGCCAAAACAGTCGAATTGGCCAGACAAGGTTTGATTACCAACGAGCAAAAAAGACAGACATTAGCAAACCAGCAATATATGCCCACATTTCTTTGAAATTGGGGCATAACTAGAACTTAAGAAAAGAACCCTACAATTACAAAAATATGACAAAAATGTCAATATAAATCATGTCACTTCAAGACATTTTACCTAATAGAAATAACTACTGGCATAAGAATAAAGTTTTGTAGAAATATTTAGGCAGTTGATTTTTCCTTAGCTTTATAAAATCTACAATTTAACTTAACATGAGGGTACCAAAAGGTCATCTTAATGAGGTGTTAGTAATTAAGAGAAAAAAAATTTAAAAAATCCAAATTCACCTCCTAAAATATGAAGCTATTAAAATGGAACAAATTTTATTCAAGAGATATTGTTTGTAGGTCAGAATTCAGTGTTTGTGAAGCAGTTAATGGAACCCTCACAACTATGTATAGGCTTGTGTCATCTGCAAATAGACCGATGTTTGCCCTGATGTCAGAAACAATGTCATCGATAAATATCAAGAAATTGAGGGGACCAAAATTGACTCCTGTGGAGTCCCAGCTTTGATATCATTCCATTTTGATTGAGCATCAGGCAAAACAAAAGTTTGCTGTCTGCCACTTAGATAAGATGAGAACCAATTAAAAAGACTGAGAAATCCCAAAATGAAGAGGAGACCATGATGCAAGATACAGTCACAAACCTTGCTTATGTCACAAAATACAGCTCTGGCATGGAAAGCCTAAGTAAAAAGGTTGTTTAGATCAGTCAGGTGGTAAAGGTACAAAGTCTGATTTAAAGCTAGGTGAGAAGATATTGTCACTTTTATGGTTTAAGGTATGCTTATGGACTACCCTCTCAAGGACGTTCCCTATGGTACAGAGTGGAGATATAGGTTGATAATTATCAACATGAGAATGGCTTCCAGGTGTGACAAAAGCATCTTTCATGAGCTAGGAGGAGGACAGCGACTGGTTAAAAAAGCCACACAGAGGTGTGGACAGTTCAGATTTTGAATTATATCCTCTATGTTAGCGGTTGTAATTGTAATATGGTCCAGGTCAGGACTGAAGTCATTCGCATCATTTTGCAGAGTTTGAGCACCTAATTCATCAAGAAGGGTTTGATCCCTACAAATGTTATTCAGAAGCTATGCTTTGGTGATTTCATCTCCCACAGTGTTATCACCATCTTGCAATGAAGCAAGGATGAACTTGATTTGGAGGAGATGAAAGATTTGAGACAAGGCCACCATGAATTCGATGACGATAGAGAAGAAAGGAGTTTTTGTGCTAACATATTATTGTGATTTAGTTTGGCCTTTCTTATAACATCAACAGTTTGGTTTCGAAGGCATAAAAATACTTAGGCAGTCAATCTTTCCTTAGCTTTTTTTTGATAAACTGAAGAAAAATCAACTACCAAAGTTTCTTAAAGTATTTGATATATCTTAAGTTAAAATAAGGGTACGAAAACGCTCACTTAATGAGGTGTTTATGAAACACCAAAGCCCACTAAAGGGCAAATGGATAGTTGACCTTTGACCTATTGATAGACCTTATCAACAGGGGTCATCTATCTATATTTGACCAACCTTCAAACCAAGTGAAGACCTAAGAGGCCAAAACAGTCGAATTGGCCAGACAAGGTTTGATTACCAACGAGCAAAAAAGACAGACATTAGCAAACCAGCAATATATACCCTCATTTCTTTGAAATGGGGGCATAACTAGAACTTTAAAAAGAACCCTACAGTTACAAAAATATGACAAAAATATAAATACAAATCATGACAATTCAAGACATTTAACCTAACAGAAATAACTCCTCTGAAAAGAATAAAGTTTTGCAAAAATACTCGTAGAGAATAAAGTTCAGTAAAATCAACTACCTACATCTACATTTTTTAAAGTCATTAATTTTGACATATCTTAAGTTAAAATAAGGGTACTAAAACGCTCACTTAATGAGGTGTTTGTGAAACACCAATGCCCTCTAAAGAGCAATGCATAGTTGACCTTTGACCTATTGATAGACCTTATCAACAGGGGTCATCTATTTGTATTTGACCAACCTTCAAACCCAGTGAAGACCTAAGAGGCCAAAACAGTCGAATTGGCCAGACAAGGTTTGATTACCAACGAGCAAAAAAGACAGACATTAGCAAACCAGCAATATATGCCCACATTTCTTTGAAATTGGGGCATAACTAGAACTTAAGAAAAGAACCCTACAATTACAAAAATATGACAAAAATGTCAATATAAATCATGTCACTTCAAGACATTTTACCTAATAGAAATAACTACTGGCATAAGAATAAAGTTTTGTAGAAATATTTAGGCAGTTGATTTTTCCTTAGCTTTATAAAATCTACAATTTAACTTAACATGAGGGTACTAAAAGGTCATCTTAATGAGGTGTTAGTAATTAAGAGACAAAAAATTTTAAAAATCCAAATTCACCTCCTAAAATATGAAGCTATTAAAATGGAACAAATTTTATTCAAGAGATATTGTTTGTAGGTCAGAATTCAGTGTTTGTGAAGCAGTTAATGGAACCCTCACAACTATGTATAGGCTTGTGTCATCTGCAAATAGACCGATGTTTGCCCTGATGTCAGAAACAATGTCATCGATAAATATCAAGAAATTGAGGGGACCAAAATTGACTCCTGTGGAGTCCCAGCTTTGATATCATTCCATTTTGATTGAGCATCAGGCAAAACAAAAGTTTGCTGTCTGCCACTTAGATAAGATGAGAACCAATTAAAAAGACTGAGAAATCCCAAAATGAAGAGGAGACCATGATGCAAGATACAGTCACAAACCTTGCTTATGTCACAAAATACAGCTCTGGCATGGAAAGCCTAAGTAAAAAGGTTGTTTAGATCAGTCAGGTGGTAAAGGTACAAAGTCTGATTTAAAGCTAGGTGAGAAGATATTGTCACTTTTATGGTTTAAGGTATGCTTGTGGACTACCCTCTCAAGGACGTTCCCTATGGTACAGAGTGGAGATATAGGTTGATAATTACCAACATGAGAATGGCTTCCAGGTGTGACAAAAGCATCTTTCATGAGCTAGGAGGAGGACAGCGACTGGTTAAAAAAGCCACACAGAGGTGTGGACAGTTCAGATTTTGAATTATATCCTCTATGTTAGCGGTTGTAATTGTAATATGGTCCAGGTCAGGACTGAAGTCATTCGCATCATTTTGCAGAGTTTGAGCACCTAATTCATCAAGAAGGGTTTGATCCCTACAAATGTTATTCAGAAGCTATGCTTTGGTGATTTCATCTCCCACAGTGTTATCACCATCTTGCAATGAAGCAAGGATGAACTTGATTTGGAGGAGATGAAAGATTTGAGACAAGGCCACCATGAATTCGATGACGATAGAGAAGAAAGGAGTTTTTGTGCTAACATATTATTGTGATTTAGTTTGGCCTTTCTTATAACATCAACAGTTTGGTTTCGAAGGCATAAAAATACTTAGGCAGTCAATCTTTCCTTAGCTTTTTTTTGATAAACTGAAGAAAAATCAACTACCAAAGTTTCTTAAAGTATTTGATATATCTTAAGTTAAAATAAGGGTACGAAAACGCTCACTTAATGAGGTGTTTATGAAACACCAAAGCCCACTAAAGGGCAAATGGATAGTTGACCTTTGACCTATTGATAGACCTTATCAACAGGGGTCATCTATCTATATTTGACCAACCTTCAAACCAAGTGAAGACCTAAGAGGCCAAAACAGTCGAATTGGCCAGACAAGGTTTGATTACCAACGAGCAAAAAAGACAGACATTAGCAAACCAGCAATATATACCCTCATTTCTTTGAAATGGGGGCATAACTAGAACTTTAAAAAGAACCCTACAGTTACAAAAATATGACAAAAATATAAATACAAATCATGACAATTCAAGACATTTAACCTAACAGAAATAACTCCTCTGAAAAGAATAAAGTTTTGCAAAAATACTCGTAGAGAATAAAGTTCAGTAAAATCAACTACCTACATCTACATTTTTTAAAGTCATTAATTTTGACATATCTTAAGTTAAAATAAGGGTACTAAAACGCTCACTTAATGAGGTGTTTGTGAAACACCAATGCCCTCTAAAGAGCAATGCATAGTTGACCTTTGACCTATTGATAGACCTTATCAACAGGGGTCATCTATTTGTATTTGACCAACCTTCAAACCCAGTGAAGACCTAAGAGGCCAAAACAGTCGAATTGGCCAGACAAGGTTTGATTACCAACGAGCAAAAAAGACAGACATTAGCAAACCAGCAATATATGCCCACATTTCTTTGAAATTGGGGCATAACTAGAACTTAAGAAAAGAACCCTACAATTACAAAAAATATGACAAAAATGTCAATATAAATCATGTCACTTCAAGACATTTTACCTAATAGAAATAACTACTGGCATAAGAATAAAGTTTTGTAGAAATATTTAGGCAGTTGATTTTTCCTTAGCTTTATAAAATCTACAATTTAACTTAACATGAGGGTACTAAAAGGTCATCTTAATGAGGTGTTAGTAATTAAGAGACAAAAATTTTTAAAAATCCAAATTCACCTCCTAAAATATGAAGCTATTAAAATGGAACAAATTTTATTCAAGAGATATTGTTTGTAGGTCAGAATTCAGTGTTTGTGAAGCAGTTAATGGAACCCTCACAACTATGTATAGGCTTGTGTCATCTGCAAATAGACCGATGTTTGCCCTGATGTCAGAAACAATGTCATCGATAAATATCAAGAAATTGAGGGGACCAAAATTGACTCCTGTGGAGTCCCAGCTTTGATATCATTCCATTTTGATTGAGCATCAGGCAAAACAAAAGTTTGCTGTCTGCCACTTAGATAAGATGAGAACCAATTAAAAAGACTGAGAAATCCCAAAATGAAGAGGAGACCATGATGCAAGATACAGTCACAAACCTTGCTTATGTCACAAAATACAGCTCTGGCATGGAAAGCCTAAGTAAAAAGGTTGTTTAGATCAGTCAGGTGGTAAAGGTACAAAGTCTGATTTAAAGCTAGGTGAGAAGATATTGTCACTTTTATGGTTTAAGGTATGCTTGTGGACTACCCTCTCAAGGACGTTCCCTATGGTACAGAGTGGAGATATAGGTTGATAATTATCAACATGAGAATGGCTTCCAGGTGTGACAAAAGCATCTTTCATGAGCTAGGAGGAGGACAGCGACTGGTTAAAAAAGCCACACAGAGGTGTGGACAGTTCAGATTTTGAATTATATCCTCTATGTTAGCGGTTGTAATTGTAATATGGTCCAGGTCAGGACTGAAGTCATTCGCATCATTTTGCAGAGTTTGAGCACCTAATTCATCAAGAAGGGTTTGATCCCTACAAATGTTATTCAGAAGCTATGCTTTGGTGATTTCATCTCCCACAGTGTTATCACCATCTTGCAATGAAGCAAGGATGAACTTGATTTGGAGGAGATGAAAGATTTGAGACAAGGCCACCATGAATTCGATGACGATAGAGAAGAAAGGAGTTTTTGTGCTAACATATTATTGTGATTTAGTTTGGCCTTTCTTATAACATCAACAGTTTGGTTTCGAAGGCATAAAAATACTTAGGCAGTCAATCTTTCCTTAGCTTTTTTTTGATAAACTGAAGAAAAATCAACTACCAAAGTTTCTTAAAGTATTTGATATATCTTAAGTTAAAATAAGGGTACGAAAACGCTCACTTAATGAGGTGTTTATGAAACACCAAAGCCCACTAAAGGGCAAATGGATAGTTGACCTTTAACCTATTGATAGACCTTATCAACAGGGGTCATCTATCTATATTTGACCAACCTTCAAACCAAGTGAAGACCTAAGAGGCCAAAACAGTCGAATTGGCCAGACAAGGTTTGATTACCAACGAGCAAAAAAGACAGACATTAGCAAACCAGCAATATATACCCTCATTTCTTTGAAATGGGGGCATAACTAGAACTTTAAAAAGAACCCTACAGTTACAAAAATATGACAAAAATATAAATACAAATCATGACAATTCAAGACATTTAACCTAACAGAAATAACTCCTCTGAAAAGAATAAAGTTTTGCAAAAATACTCGTAGAGAATAAAGTTCAGTAAAATCAACTACCTACATCTACATTTTTTAAAGTCATTAATTTTGACATATCTTAAGTTAAAATAAGGGTACTAAAACGCTCACTTAATGAGGTGTTTGTGAAACACCAATGCCCTCTAAAGAGCAATGCATAGTTGACCTTTGACCTATTGATAGACCTTATCAACAGGGGTCATCTATTTGTATTTGACCAACCTTCAAACCCAGTGAAGACCTAAGAGGCCAAAACAGTCGAATTGGCCAGACAAGGTTTGATTACCAACGAGCAAAAAAGACAGACATTAGCAAACCAGCAATATATGCCCACATTTCTTTGAAATTGGGGCATAACTAGAACTTAAGAAAAGAACCCTACAATTACAAAAATATGACAAAAATGTCAATATAAATCATGTCACTTCAAGACATTTTACCTAATAGAAATAACTACTGGCATAAGAATAAAGTTTTGTAGAAATATTTAGGCAGTTGATTTTTCCTTAGCTTTATAAAATCTACAATTTAACTTAACATGAGGGTACTAAAAGGTCATCTTAATGAGGTGTTAGTAATTAAGAGACAAAAAATTTTAAAAATCCAAATTCACCTCCTAAAATATGAAGCTATTAAAATGGAACAAATTTTATTCAAGAGATATTGTTTGTAGGTCAGAATTCAGTGTTTGTGAAGCAGTTAATGGAACCCTCACAACTATGTATAGGCTTGTGTCATCTGCAAATAGACCGATGTTTGCCCTGATGTCAGAAACAATGTCATCGATAAATATCAAGAAATTGAGGGGACCAAAATTGACTCCTGTGGAGTCCCAGCTTTGATATCATTCCATTTTGATTGAGCATCAGGCAAAACAAAAGTTTGCTGTCTGCCACTTAGATAAGATGAGAACCAATTAAAAAGACTGAGAAATCCCAAAATGAAGAGGAGACCATGATGCAAGATACAGTCACAAACCTTGCTTATGTCACAAAATACAGCTCTGGCATGGAAAGCCTAAGTAAAAAGGTTGTTTAGATCAGTCAGGTGGTAAAGGTACAAAGTCTGATTTAAAGCTAGGTGAGAAGATATTGTCACTTTTATGGTTTAAGGTATGCTTGTGGACTACCCTCTCAAGGACGTTCCCTATGGTACAGAGTGGAGATATAGGTTGATAATTACCAACATGAGAATGGCTTCCAGGTGTGACAAAAGCATCTTTCATGAGCTAGGAGGAGGACAGCGACTGGTTAAAAAAGCCACACAGAGGTGTGGACAGTTCAGATTTTGAATTATATCCTCTATGTTAGCGGTTGTAATTGTAATATGGTCCAGGTCAGGACTGAAGTCATTCGCATCATTTTGCAGAGTTTGAGCACCTAATTCATCAAGAAGGGTTTGATCCCTACAAATGTTATTCAGAAGCTATGCTTTGGTGATTTCATCTCCCACAGTGTTATCACCATCTTGCAATGAAGCAAGGATGAACTTGATTTGGAGGAGATGAAAGATTTGAGACAAGGCCACCATGAATTCGATGACGATAGAGAAGAAAGGAGTTTTTGTGCTAACATATTATTGTGATTTAGTTTGGCCTTTCTTATAACATCAACAGTTTGGTTTCGAAGGCATAAAAATACTTAGGCAGTCAATCTTTCCTTAGCTTTTTTTTGATAAACTGAAGAAAAATCAACTACCAAAGTTTCTTAAAGTATTTGATATATCTTAAGTTAAAATAAGGGTACGAAAACGCTCACTTAATGAGGTGTTTATGAAACACCAAAGCCCACTAAAGGGCAAATGGATAGTTGACCTTTGACCTATTGATAGACCTTATCAACAGGGGTCATCTATCTATATTTGACCAACCTTCAAACCAAGTGAAGACCTAAGAGGCCAAAACAGTCGAATTGGCCAGACAAGGTTTGATTACCAACGAGCAAAAAAGACAGACATTAGCAAACCAGCAATATATACCCTCATTTCTTTGAAATGGGGGCATAACTAGAACTTTAAAAAGAACCCTACAGTTACAAAAATATGACAAAAATATAAATACAAATCATGACAATTCAAGACATTTAACCTAACAGAAATAACTCCTCTGAAAAGAATAAAGTTTTGCAAAAATACTCGTAGAGAATAAAGTTCAGTAAAATCAACTACCTACATCTACATTTTTTAAAGTCATTAATTTTGACATATCTTAAGTTAAAATAAGGGTACTAAAACGCTCACTTAATGAGGTGTTTGTGAAACACCAATGCCCTCTAAAGAGCAATGCATAGTTGACCTTTGACCTATTGATAGACCTTATCAACAGGGGTCATCTATTTGTATTTGACCAACCTTCAAACCCAGTGAAGACCTAAGAGGCCAAAACAGTCGAATTGGCCAGACAAGGTTTGATTACCAACGAGCAAAAAAGACAGACATTAGCAAACCAGCAATATATGCCCACATTTCTTTGAAATTGGGGCATAACTAGAACTTAAGAAAAGAACCCTACAATTACAAAAATATGACAAAAATGTCAATATAAATCATGTCACTTCAAGACATTTTACCTAATAGAAATAACTACTGGCATAAGAATAAAGTTTTGTAGAAATATTTAGGCAGTTGATTTTTCCTTAGCTTTATAAAATCTACAATTTAACTTAACATGAGGGTACCAAAAGGTCATCTTAATGAGGTGTTAGTAATTAAGAGAAAAAAAATTTAAAAAATCCAAATTCACCTCCTAAAATATGAAGCTATTAAAATGGAACAAATTTTATTCAAGAGATATTGTTTGTAGGTCAGAATTCAGTGTTTGTGAAGCAGTTAATGGAACCCTCACAACTATGTATAGGCTTGTGTCATCTGCAAATAGACCGATGTTTGCCCTGATGTCAGAAACAATGTCATCGATAAATATCAAGAAATTGAGGGGACCAAAATTGACTCCTGTGGAGTCCCAGCTTTGATATCATTCCATTTTGATTGAGCATCAGGCAAAACAAAAGTTTGCTGTCTGCCACTTAGATAAGATGAGAACCAATTAAAAAGACTGAGAAATCCCAAAATGAAGAGGAGACCATGATGCAAGATACAGTCACAAACCTTGCTTATGTCACAAAATACAGCTCTGGCATGGAAAGCCTAAGTAAAAAGGTTGTTTAGATCAGTCAGGTGGTAAAGGTACAAAGTCTGATTTAAAGCTAGGTGAGAAGATATTGTCACTTTTATGGTTTAAGGTATGCTTATGGACTACCCTCTCAAGGACGTTCCCTATGGTACAGAGTGGAGATATAGGTTGATAATTATCAACATGAGAATGGCTTCCAGGTGTGACAAAAGCATCTTTCATGAGCTAGGAGGAGGACAGCGACTGGTTAAAAAAGCCACACAGAGGTGTGGACAGTTCAGATTTTGAATTATATCCTCTATGTTAGCGGTTGTAATTGTAATATGGTCCAGGTCAGGACTGAAGTCATTCGCATCATTTTGCAGAGTTTGAGCACCTAATTCATCAAGAAGGGTTTGATCCCTACAAATGTTATTCAGAAGCTATGCTTTGGTGATTTCATCTCCCACAGTGTTATCACCATCTTGCAATGAAGCAAGGATGAACTTGATTTGGAGGAGATGAAAGATTTGAGACAAGGCCACCATGAATTCGATGACGATAGAGAAGAAAGGAGTTTTTGTGCTAACATATTATTGTGATTTAGTTTGGCCTTTCTTATAACATCAACAGTTTGGTTTCGAAGGCATAAAAATACTTAGGCAGTCAATCTTTCCTTAGCTTTTTTTTGATAAACTGAAGAAAAATCAACTACCAAAGTTTCTTAAAGTATTTGATATATCTTAAGTTAAAATAAGGGTACGAAAACGCTCACTTAATGAGGTGTTTATGAAACACCAAAGCCCACTAAAGGGCAAATGGATAGTTGACCTTTGACCTATTGATAGACCTTATCAACAGGGGTCATCTATCTATATTTGACCAACCTTCAAACCAAGTGAAGACCTAAGAGGCCAAAACAGTCGAATTGGCCAGACAAGGTTTGATTACCAACGAGCAAAAAAGACAGACATTAGCAAACCAGCAATATATACCCTCATTTCTTTGAAATGGGGGCATAACTAGAACTTTAAAAAGAACCCTACAGTTACAAAAATATGACAAAAATATAAATACAAATCATGACAATTCAAGACATTTAACCTAACAGAAATAACTCCTCTGAAAAGAATAAAGTTTTGCAAAAATACTCGTAGAGAATAAAGTTCAGTAAAATCAACTACCTACATCTACATTTTTTAAAGTCATTAATTTTGACATATCTTAAGTTAAAATAAGGGTACTAAAACGCTCACTTAATGAGGTGTTTGTGAAACACCAATGCCCTCTAAAGAGCAATGCATAGTTGACCTTTGACCTATTGATAGACCTTATCAACAGGGGTCATCTATTTGTATTTGACCAACCTTCAAACCCAGTGAAGACCTAAGAGGCCAAAACAGTCGAATTGGCCAGACAAGGTTTGATTACCAACGAGCAAAAAAGACAGACATTAGCAAACCAGCAATATATGCCCACATTTCTTTGAAATTGGGGCATAACTAGAACTTAAGAAAAGAACCCTACAATTACAAAAATATGACAAAAATGTCAATATAAATCATGTCACTTCAAGACATTTTACCTAATAGAAATAACTACTGGCATAAGAATAAAGTTTTGTAGAAATATTTAGGCAGTTGATTTTTCCTTAGCTTTATAAAATCTACAATTTAACTTAACATGAGGGTACTAAAAGGTCATCTTAATGAGGTGTTAGTAATTAAGAGACAAAAAATTTTAAAAATCCAAATTCACCTCCTAAAATATGAAGCTATTAAAATGGAACAAATTTTATTCAAGAGATATTGTTTGTAGGTCAGAATTCAGTGTTTGTGAAGCAGTTAATGGAACCCTCACAACTATGTATAGGCTTGTGTCATCTGCAAATAGACCGATGTTTGCCCTGATGTCAGAAACAATGTCATCGATAAATATCAAGAAATTGAGGGGACCAAAATTGACTCCTGTGGAGTCCCAGCTTTGATATCATTCCATTTTGATTGAGCATCAGGCAAAACAAAAGTTTGCTGTCTGCCACTTAGATAAGATGAGAACCAATTAAAAAGACTGAGAAATCCCAAAATGAAGAGGAGACCATGATGCAAGATACAGTCACAAACCTTGCTTATGTCACAAAATACAGCTCTGGCATGGAAAGCCTAAGTAAAAAGGTTGTTTAGATCAGTCAGGTGGTAAAGGTACAAAGTCTGATTTAAAGCTAGGTGAGAAGATATTGTCACTTTTATGGTTTAAGGTATGCTTGTGGACTACCCTCTCAAGGACGTTCCCTATGGTACAGAGTGGAGATATAGGTTGATAATTACCAACATGAGAATGGCTTCCAGGTGTGACAAAAGCATCTTTCATGAGCTAGGAGGAGGACAGCGACTGGTTAAAAAAGCCACACAGAGGTGTGGACAGTTCAGATTTTGAATTATATCCTCTATGTTAGCGGTTGTAATTGTAATATGGTCCAGGTCAGGACTGAAGTCATTCGCATCATTTTGCAGAGTTTGAGCACCTAATTCATCAAGAAGGGTTTGATCCCTACAAATGTTATTCAGAAGCTATGCTTTGGTGATTTCATCTCCCACAGTGTTATCACCATCTTGCAATGAAGCAAGGATGAACTTGATTTGGAGGAGATGAAAGATTTGAGACAAGGCCACCATGAATTCGATGACGATAGAGAAGAAAGGAGTTTTTGTGCTAACATATTATTGTGATTTAGTTTGGCCTTTCTTATAACATCAACAGTTTGGTTTCGAAGGCATAAAAATACTTAGGCAGTCAATCTTTCCTTAGCTTTTTTTTGATAAACTGAAGAAAAATCAACTACCAAAGTTTCTTAAAGTATTTGATATATCTTAAGTTAAAATAAGGGTACGAAAACGCTCACTTAATGAGGTGTTTATGAAACACCAAAGCCCACTAAAGGGCAAATGGATAGTTGACCTTTGACCTATTGATAGACCTTATCAACAGGGGTCATCTATCTATATTTGACCAACCTTCAAACCAAGTGAAGACCTAAGAGGCCAAAACAGTCGAATTGGCCAGACAAGGTTTGATTACCAACGAGCAAAAAAGACAGACATTAGCAAACCAGCAATATATACCCTCATTTCTTTGAAATGGGGGCATAACTAGAACTTTAAAAAGAACCCTACAGTTACAAAAATATGACAAAAATATAAATACAAATCATGACAATTCAAGACATTTAACCTAACAGAAATAACTCCTCTGAAAAGAATAAAGTTTTGCAAAAATACTCGTAGAGAATAAAGTTCAGTAAAATCAACTACCTACATCTACATTTTTTAAAGTCATTAATTTTGACATATCTTAAGTTAAAATAAGGGTACTAAAACGCTCACTTAATGAGGTGTTTGTGAAACACCAATGCCCTCTAAAGAGCAATGCATAGTTGACCTTTGACCTATTGATAGACCTTATCAACAGGGGTCATCTATTTGTATTTGACCAACCTTCAAACCCAGTGAAGACCTAAGAGGCCAAAACAGTCGAATTGGCCAGACAAGGTTTGATTACCAACGAGCAAAAAAGACAGACATTAGCAAACCAGCAATATATGCCCACATTTCTTTGAAATTGGGGCATAACTAGAACTTAAGAAAAGAACCCTACAATTACAAAAAATATGACAAAAATGTCAATATAAATCATGTCACTTCAAGACATTTTACCTAATAGAAATAACTACTGGCATAAGAATAAAGTTTTGTAGAAATATTTAGGCAGTTGATTTTTCCTTAGCTTTATAAAATCTACAATTTAACTTAACATGAGGGTACTAAAAGGTCATCTTAATGAGGTGTTAGTAATTAAGAGACAAAAATTTTTAAAAATCCAAATTCACCTCCTAAAATATGAAGCTATTAAAATGGAACAAATTTTATTCAAGAGATATTGTTTGTAGGTCAGAATTCAGTGTTTGTGAAGCAGTTAATGGAACCCTCACAACTATGTATAGGCTTGTGTCATCTGCAAATAGACCGATGTTTGCCCTGATGTCAGAAACAATGTCATCGATAAATATCAAGAAATTGAGGGGACCAAAATTGACTCCTGTGGAGTCCCAGCTTTGATATCATTCCATTTTGATTGAGCATCAGGCAAAACAAAAGTTTGCTGTCTGCCACTTAGATAAGATGAGAACCAATTAAAAAGACTGAGAAATCCCAAAATGAAGAGGAGACCATGATGCAAGATACAGTCACAAACCTTGCTTATGTCACAAAATACAGCTCTGGCATGGAAAGCCTAAGTAAAAAGGTTGTTTAGATCAGTCAGGTGGTAAAGGTACAAAGTCTGATTTAAAGCTAGGTGAGAAGATATTGTCACTTTTATGGTTTAAGGTATGCTTGTGGACTACCCTCTCAAGGACGTTCCCTATGGTACAGAGTGGAGATATAGGTTGATAATTATCAACATGAGAATGGCTTCCAGGTGTGACAAAAGCATCTTTCATGAGCTAGGAGGAGGACAGCGACTGGTTAAAAAAGCCACACAGAGGTGTGGACAGTTCAGATTTTGAATTATATCCTCTATGTTAGCGGTTGTAATTGTAATATGGTCCAGGTCAGGACTGAAGTCATTCGCATCATTTTGCAGAGTTTGAGCACCTAATTCATCAAGAAGGGTTTGATCCCTACAAATGTTATTCAGAAGCTATGCTTTGGTGATTTCATCTCCCACAGTGTTATCACCATCTTGCAATGAAGCAAGGATGAACTTGATTTGGAGGAGATGAAAGATTTGAGACAAGGCCACCATGAATTCGATGACGATAGAGAAGAAAGGAGTTTTTGTGCTAACATATTATTGTGATTTAGTTTGGCCTTTCTTATAACATCAACAGTTTGGTTTCGAAGGCATAAAAATACTTAGGCAGTCAATCTTTCCTTAGCTTTTTTTTGATAAACTGAAGAAAAATCAACTACCAAAGTTTCTTAAAGTATTTGATATATCTTAAGTTAAAATAAGGGTACGAAAACGCTCACTTAATGAGGTGTTTATGAAACACCAAAGCCCACTAAAGGGCAAATGGATAGTTGACCTTTAACCTATTGATAGACCTTATCAACAGGGGTCATCTATCTATATTTGACCAACCTTCAAACCAAGTGAAGACCTAAGAGGCCAAAACAGTCGAATTGGCCAGACAAGGTTTGATTACCAACGAGCAAAAAAGACAGACATTAGCAAACCAGCAATATATACCCTCATTTCTTTGAAATGGGGGCATAACTAGAACTTTAAAAAGAACCCTACAGTTACAAAAATATGACAAAAATATAAATACAAATCATGACAATTCAAGACATTTAACCTAACAGAAATAACTCCTCTGAAAAGAATAAAGTTTTGCAAAAATACTCGTAGAGAATAAAGTTCAGTAAAATCAACTACCTACATCTACATTTTTTAAAGTCATTAATTTTGACATATCTTAAGTTAAAATAAGGGTACTAAAACGCTCACTTAATGAGGTGTTTGTGAAACACCAATGCCCTCTAAAGAGCAATGCATAGTTGACCTTTGACCTATTGATAGACCTTATCAACAGGGGTCATCTATTTGTATTTGACCAACCTTCAAACCCAGTGAAGACCTAAGAGGCCAAAACAGTCGAATTGGCCAGACAAGGTTTGATTACCAACGAGCAAAAAAGACAGACATTAGCAAACCAGCAATATATGCCCACATTTCTTTGAAATTGGGGCATAACTAGAACTTAAGAAAAGAACCCTACAATTACAAAAATATGACAAAAATGTCAATATAAATCATGTCACTTCAAGACATTTTACCTAATAGAAATAACTACTGGCATAAGAATAAAGTTTTGTAGAAATATTTAGGCAGTTGATTTTTCCTTAGCTTTATAAAATCTACAATTTAACTTAACATGAGGGTACTAAAAGGTCATCTTAATGAGGTGTTAGTAATTAAGAGACAAAAAATTTTAAAAATCCAAATTCACCTCCTAAAATATGAAGCTATTAAAATGGAACAAATTTTATTCAAGAGATATTGTTTGTAGGTCAGAATTCAGTGTTTGTGAAGCAGTTAATGGAACCCTCACAACTATGTATAGGCTTGTGTCATCTGCAAATAGACCGATGTTTGCCCTGATGTCAGAAACAATGTCATCGATAAATATCAAGAAATTGAGGGGACCAAAATTGACTCCTGTGGAGTCCCAGCTTTGATATCATTCCATTTTGATTGAGCATCAGGCAAAACAAAAGTTTGCTGTCTGCCACTTAGATAAGATGAGAACCAATTAAAAAGACTGAGAAATCCCAAAATGAAGAGGAGACCATGATGCAAGATACAGTCACAAACCTTGCTTATGTCACAAAATACAGCTCTGGCATGGAAAGCCTAAGTAAAAAGGTTGTTTAGATCAGTCAGGTGGTAAAGGTACAAAGTCTGATTTAAAGCTAGGTGAGAAGATATTGTCACTTTTATGGTTTAAGGTATGCTTGTGGACTACCCTCTCAAGGACGTTCCCTATGGTACAGAGTGGAGATATAGGTTGATAATTACCAACATGAGAATGGCTTCCAGGTGTGACAAAAGCATCTTTCATGAGCTAGGAGGAGGACAGCGACTGGTTAAAAAAGCCACACAGAGGTGTGGACAGTTCAGATTTTGAATTATATCCTCTATGTTAGCGGTTGTAATTGTAATATGGTCCAGGTCAGGACTGAAGTCATTCGCATCATTTTGCAGAGTTTGAGCACCTAATTCATCAAGAAGGGTTTGATCCCTACAAATGTTATTCAGAAGCTATGCTTTGGTGATTTCATCTCCCACAGTGTTATCACCATCTTGCAATGAAGCAAGGATGAACTTGATTTGGAGGAGATGAAAGATTTGAGACAAGGCCACCATGAATTCGATGACGATAGAGAAGAAAGGAGTTTTTGTGCTAACATATTATTGTGATTTAGTTTGGCCTTTCTTATAACATCAACAGTTTGGTTTCGAAGGCATAAAAATACTTAGGCAGTCAATCTTTCCTTAGCTTTTTTTTGATAAACTGAAGAAAAATCAACTACCAAAGTTTCTTAAAGTATTTGATATATCTTAAGTTAAAATAAGGGTACGAAAACGCTCACTTAATGAGGTGTTTATGAAACACCAAAGCCCACTAAAGGGCAAATGGATAGTTGACCTTTGACCTATTGATAGACCTTATCAACAGGGGTCATCTATCTATATTTGACCAACCTTCAAACCAAGTGAAGACCTAAGAGGCCAAAACAGTCGAATTGGCCAGACAAGGTTTGATTACCAACGAGCAAAAAAGACAGACATTAGCAAACCAGCAATATATACCCTCATTTCTTTGAAATGGGGGCATAACTAGAACTTTAAAAAGAACCCTACAGTTACAAAAATATGACAAAAATATAAATACAAATCATGACAATTCAAGACATTTAACCTAACAGAAATAACTCCTCTGAAAAGAATAAAGTTTTGCAAAAATACTCGTAGAGAATAAAGTTCAGTAAAATCAACTACCTACATCTACATTTTTTAAAGTCATTAATTTTGACATATCTTAAGTTAAAATAAGGGTACTAAAACGCTCACTTAATGAGGTGTTTGTGAAACACCAATGCCCTCTAAAGAGCAATGCATAGTTGACCTTTGACCTATTGATAGACCTTATCAACAGGGGTCATCTATTTGTATTTGACCAACCTTCAAACCCAGTGAAGACCTAAGAGGCCAAAACAGTCGAATTGGCCAGACAAGGTTTGATTACCAACGAGCAAAAAAGACAGACATTAGCAAACCAGCAATATATGCCCACATTTCTTTGAAATTGGGGCATAACTAGAACTTAAGAAAAGAACCCTACAATTACAAAAAATATGACAAAAATGTCAATATAAATCATGTCACTTCAAGACATTTTACCTAATAGAAATAACTACTGACATAAGAATAAAGTTTTGTAGAAATATTTAGGCAGTTGATTTTTCCTTAGCTTTATAAAATCTACAATTTAACTTAACATGAGGGTACTAAAAGGTCATCTTAATGAGGTGTTAGTAATTAAGAGACAAAAATTTTTAAAAATCCAAATTCACCTCCTAAAATATGAAGCTATTAAAATGGAACAAATTTTATTCAAGAGATATTGTTTGTAGGTCAGAATTCAGTGTTTGTGAAGCAGTTAATGGAACCCTCACAACTATGTATAGGCTTGTGTCATCTGCAAATAGACCGATGTTTGCCCTGATGTCAGAAACAATGTCATCGATAAATATCAAGAAATTGAGGGGACCAAAATTGACTCCTGTGGAGTCCCAGCTTTGATATCATTCCATTTTGATTGAGCATCAGGCAAAACAAAAGTTTGCTGTCTGCCACTTAGATAAGATGAGAACCAATTAAAAAGACTGAGAAATCCCAAAATGAAGAGGAGACCATGATGCAAGATACAGTCACAAACCTTGCTTATGTCACAAAATACAGCTCTGGCATGGAAAGCCTAAGTAAAAAGGTTGTTTAGATCAGTCAGGTGGTAAAGGTACAAAGTCTGATTTAAAGCTAGGTGAGAAGATATTGTCACTTTTATGGTTTAAGGTATGCTTGTGGACTACCCTCTCAAGGACGTTCCCTATGGTACAGAGTGGAGATATAGGTTGATAATTACCAACATGAGAATGGCTTCCAGGTGTGACAAAAGCATCTTTCATGAGCTAGGAGGAGGACAGCGACTGGTTAAAAAAGCCACACAGAGGTGTGGACAGTTCAGATTTTGAATTATATCCTCTATGTTAGCGGTTGTAATTGTAATATGGTCCAGGTCAGGACTGAAGTCATTCGCATCATTTTGCAGAGTTTGAGCACCTAATTCATCAAGAAGGGTTTGATCCCTACAAATGTTATTCAGAAGCTATGCTTTGGTGATTTCATCTCCCACAGTGTTATCACCATCTTGCAATGAAGCAAGGATGAACTTGATTTGGAGGAGATGAAAGATTTGAGACAAGGCCACCATGAATTCGATGACGATAGAGAAGAAAGGAGTTTTTGTGCTAACATATTATTGTGATTTAGTTTGGCCTTTCTTATAACATCAACAGTTTGGTTTCGAAGGCATAAAAATACTTAGGCAGTCAATCTTTCCTTAGCTTTTTTTTGATAAACTGAAGAAAAATCAACTACCACAGTTTCTTAAAGTATTTGATATATCTTAAGTTAAAATAAGGGTACGAAAACGCTCACTTAATGAGGTGTTTATGAAACACCAAAGCCCACTAAAGGGCAAATGGATAGTTGACCTTTGACCTATTGATAGACCTTATCAACAGGGGTCATCTATCTATATTTGACCAACCTTCAAACCAAGTGAAGACCTAAGAGGCCAAAACAGTCGAATTGGCCAGACAAGGTTTGATTACCAACGAGCAAAAAAGACAGACATTAGCAAACCAGCAATATATACCCTCATTTCTTTGAAATGGGGGCATAACTAGAACTTTAAAAAGAACCCTACAGTTACAAAAATATGACAAAAATATAAATACAAATCATGACAATTCAAGACATTTAACCTAACAGAAATAACTCCTCTGAAAAGAATAAAGTTTTGCAAAAATACTCGTAGAGAATAAAGTTCAGTAAAATCAACTACCTACATCTACATTTTTTAAAGTCATTAATTTTGACATATCTTAAGTTAAAATAAGGGTACTAAAACGCTCACTTAATGAGGTGTTTGTGAAACACCAATGCCCTCTAAAGAGCAATGCATAGTTGACCTTTGACCTATTGATAGACCTTATCAACAGGGGTCATCTATTTGTATTTGACCAACCTTCAAACCCAGTGAAGACCTAAGAGGCCAAAACAGTCGAATTGGCCAGACAAGGTTTGATTACCAACGAGCAAAAAAGACAGACATTAGCAAACCAGCAATATATGCCCACATTTCTTTGAAATTGGGGCATAACTAGAACTTAAGAAAAGAACCCTACAATTACAAAAAATATGACAAAAATGTCAATATAAATCATGTCACTTCAAGACATTTTACCTAATAGAAATAACTACTGGCATAAGAATAAAGTTTTGTAGAAATATTTAGGCAGTTGATTTTTCCTTAGCTTTATAAAATCTACAATTTAACTTAACATGAGGGTACTAAAAGGTCATCTTAATGAGGTGTTAGTAATTAAGAGACAAAAATTTTTAAAAATCCAAATTCACCTCCTAAAATATGAAGCTATTAAAATGGAACAAATTTTATTCAAGAGATATTGTTTGTAGGTCAGAATTCAGTGTTTGTGAAGCAGTTAATGGAACCCTCACAACTATGTATAGGCTTGTGTCATCTGCAAATAGACCGATGTTTGCCCTGATGTCAGAAACAATGTCATCGATAAATATCAAGAAATTGAGGGGACCAAAATTGACTCCTGTGGAGTCCCAGCTTTGATATCATTCCATTTTGATTGAGCATCAGGCAAAACAAAAGTTTGCTGTCTGCCACTTAGATAAGATGAGAACCAATTAAAAAGACTGAGAAATCCCAAAATGAAGAGGAGACCATGATGCAAGATACAGTCACAAACCTTGCTTATGTCACAAAATACAGCTCTGGCATGGAAAGCCTAAGTAAAAAGGTTGTTTAGATCAGTCAGGTGGTAAAGGTACAAAGTCTGATTTAAAGCTAGGTGAGAAGATATTGTCACTTTTATGGTTTAAGGTATGCTTGTGGACTACCCTCTCAAGGACGTTCCCTATGGTACAGAGTGGAGATATAGGTTGATAATTATCAACATGAGAATGGCTTCCAGGTGTGACAAAAGCATCTTTCATGAGCTAGGAGGAGGACAGCGACTGGTTAAAAAAGCCACACAGAGGTGTGGACAGTTCAGATTTTGAATTATATCCTCTATGTTAGCGGTTGTAATTGTAATATGGTCCAGGTCAGGACTGAAGTCATTCGCATCATTTTGCAGAGTTTGAGCACCTAATTCATCAAGAAGGGTTTGATCCCTACAAATGTTATTCAGAAGCTATGCTTTGGTGATTTCATCTCCCACAGTGTTATCACCATCTTGCAATGAAGCAAGGATGAACTTGATTTGGAGGAGATGAAAGATTTGAGACAAGGCCACCATGAATTCGATGACGATAGAGAAGAAAGGAGTTTTTGTGCTAACATATTATTGTGATTTAGTTTGGCCTTTCTTATAACATCAACAGTTTGGTTTCGAAGGCATAAAAATACTTAGGCAGTCAATCTTTCCTTAGCTTTTTTTTGATAAACTGAAGAAAAATCAACTACCAAAGTTTCTTAAAGTATTTGATATATCTTAAGTTAAAATAAGGGTACGAAAACGCTCACTTAATGAGGTGTTTATGAAACACCAAAGCCCACTAAAGGGCAAATGGATAGTTGACCTTTAACCTATTGATAGACCTTATCAACAGGGGTCATCTATCTATATTTGACCAACCTTCAAACCAAGTGAAGACCTAAGAGGCCAAAACAGTCGAATTGGCCAGACAAGGTTTGATTACCAACGAGCAAAAAAGACAGACATTAGCAAACCAGCAATATATACCCTCATTTCTTTGAAATGGGGGCATAACTAGAACTTTAAAAAGAACCCTACAGTTACAAAAATATGACAAAAATATAAATACAAATCATGACAATTCAAGACATTTAACCTAACAGAAATAACTCCTCTGAAAAGAATAAAGTTTTGCAAAAATACTCGTAGAGAATAAAGTTCAGTAAAATCAACTACCTACATCTACATTTTTTAAAGTCATTAATTTTGACATATCTTAAGTTAAAATAAGGGTACTAAAACGCTCACTTAATGAGGTGTTTGTGAAACACCAATGCCCTCTAAAGAGCAATGCATAGTTGACCTTTGACCTATTGATAGACCTTATCAACAGGGGTCATCTATTTGTATTTGACCAACCTTCAAACCCAGTGAAGACCTAAGAGGCCAAAACAGTCGAATTGGCCAGACAAGGTTTGATTACCAACGAGCAAAAAAGACAGACATTAGCAAACCAGCAATATATGCCCACATTTCTTTGAAATTGGGGCATAACTAGAACTTAAGAAAAGAACCCTACAATTACAAAAAATATGACAAAAATGTCAATATAAATCATGTCACTTCAAGACATTTTACCTAATAGAAATAACTACTGGCATAAGAATAAAGTTTTGTAGAAATATTTAGGCAGTTGATTTTTCCTTAGCTTTATAAAATCTACAATTTAACTTAACATGAGGGTACTAAAAGGTCATCTTAATGAGGTGTTAGTAATTAAGAGACAAAAAATTTTAAAAATCCAAATTCACCTCCTAAAATATGAAGCTATTAAAATGGAACAAATTTTATTCAAGAGATATTGTTTGTAGGTCAGAATTCAGTGTTTGTGAAGCAGTTAATGGAACCCTCACAACTATGTATAGGCTTGTGTCATCTGCAAATAGACCGATGTTTGCCCTGATGTCAGAAACAATGTCATCGATAAATATCAAGAAATTGAGGGGACCAAAATTGACTCCTGTGGAGTCCCAGCTTTGATATCATTCCATTTTGATTGAGCATCAGGCAAAACAAAAGTTTGCTGTCTGCCACTTAGATAAGATGAGAACAAATTAAAAAGACTGAGAAATCCCAAAATGAAGAGGAGACCATGATGCAAGATACAGTCACAAACCTTGCTTATGTCACAAAATACAGCTCTGGCATGGAAAGCCTAAGTAAAAAGGTTGTTTAGATCAGTCAGGTGGTAAAGGTACAAAGTCTGATTTAAAGCTAGGTGAGAAGATATTGTCACTTTTATGGTTTAAGGTATGCTTGTGGACTACCCTCTCAAGGACGTTCCCTATGGTACAGAGTGGAGATATAGGTTGATAATTATCAACATGAGAATGGCTTCTAGGTGTGACAAAAGCATCTTTCCATGAGCTAGGAAAAACAGGAGCACAGCGACTGGTTAAAAAAGCCACACAGAGTGTACAGTTCGGATTTTAAAATATCCTCTATCTTACAGGTTTTAATTGTAATATGGTCCTAGACAGGACTGATGTCATTCACATCATTTTGCAGAGTATGAGCAAGAAGGTTTTGATCCCGACAAATGTTATTCAGAAGGTTTGCATTGTTGATTTCATCTTCCAAAGTGTTATCACCAGTTGCAGTGAAGTAAGGAGGAACTTGATTTGGAGGAGATGAAAGTTTTGAGACAAGGCCACCACCATTTCGATGACAATTGAGAGGAAAGGAGTTTTTGTGCTAACATATTATTGTGATTTAGTTTGGCCTTTCTTATTTCATCAACAGTTTAATTTCGAAGGCATTGAAATTTTTAGTAAGATTACAAATCAGTGGTGGTTTTTAATTATACTCGATACCTAATATTCCCATACTGACTACAACCAATGTCATATGTGATGCGTATTTGTTTGTCCTACCAACCATTACTTAAACTGACAGATATCTATTATGATTTTCATGATAGTCTAAGTTCATGGGTTTTTTATTTGCTGCTGCGTAGCAAACAAATACAGTGTTACCATATTTCAGAAACAGTTCACATCGGAAGTGAAAAACCTGAGAACTTTCACTTCCTGTTCAACCACTACAAAAAAAAGTTTGTCTTCTATATGTAGGAGTGTCGATCTCATCCGATAATTTACGCAAGTCTACAGGCCAGTTTAAACTCTACGATCTACGAGAATCAAACCATTAAATTTATTTACAGGTATATTCATAAACACTACACCATTAGCAAATACTGATTATCAGTAATTGTAACTTTCACTTCTGTAATGGATGACGGTCACATAATAAAACAATGGCGCAGACCTAATTAATAGAAATAAAATCATTCATAGAAAAACTGGCCTCACTGGCTTTAATCTGCACAATTTCTTAAAATCACAAGCACATAAAAATTTCAATCAAAAATACCTCAGTGCTTTCAGCGCTTTGATTATTCACATGATTGTCAATTTTATCAAGCCTTCATTTTAATTAGTGAATGTTACAATAAGTGTGAAAGCGATCAACCTTTTAGGATTTAAATAATCATTATTAATATGTTGCAATAAATTTCTTCTTCGTTCGTGCGCTAATTTTAGATATCTACATAGATTTAATAATATAGTTTTCTTGTTAGTGTTAAGAAGTTGAAAAAATTTAATCATACTTTGGTTATTATAGTAATATTTTTTTTATATATTTTGCGTAGATCTGAAAAAGTATGACACCTTAATACAAAATGAAATTCATATTGTAAATCTCTGTAAGTCCCCAGCAAACAAAACTGACAATAATGTTGTTCTCTGTGTAATCTTTCCCTAAATCTGGCAGAATTTATTCTTAATGGATTCGCAGAAACACATAATTTGGTTAATTCTTTTCTTAAATGTGTTGATACAATTAATGACAAATACTTTTCACAATTAAAATTTAGTTTGAAATGGCTGTAAAAATCATGTAGTATTCTGTTGTTATTTACATCTGAAAACCACCGTTGTTGGAAAATATTAATAATGTGTTTTTTAAAGACATTAATAAAAGTAGGTACATGAACACTTTCTGGATAAATCCTGACATCTGAAAAACCATGCTCATCTTATAAAGATTTAACTTTAAACGACCAACTATCTCTTTTGGCCTCGTGATTGATGATACTATTTTCATAAATTGTTTTTAAAATAACATTATCAGTGTGTACCTGCAACTTAAACAAATATGTTATTTAATATGTGAACATATATTATCTGGTAATGTAGAGGGGATAGCGACCCAACTCTCCATACACAGCAGCATTACATGTTTTTTGTCCTACACCAAGAATAGTTTTACAGAACTTAAGGTGTAGTCTTTCAATGTCCTTAGACTTCGTAAATCCCCAAACTGGGTATGCATAGTTAATAACAGAACCAACAAATGTATCAAACAACTACAGAGATAATTTTGGCATAATTTGTAGATCATTGATATGTTTTAAGAGAACGTTCATTGACTTTGATGCCTTTCCGATAATATATTGATTGTTTAATACGAAGGACCCGGTATAATTAAAAACAACATCAAGATAATTAAAATCATCTACAACTTCTAAATTTTCGTCATTATAAAACTAACGTTCTTCAAGTTTGACCGGCCCTCGTTTACGAAACACCACTATTTTTGTTTTACTAGTGTTTACCTCCAGTCCCCATAAAGAACAATATTCATAGAGACGGTTTAAATTATTTTGTAAATCAACTGTTGACTTACCAACTATAACCATGTCATCAGCAAATAGTAGGATTATTAGACAAAGATTAAGTATTTCAATTCCTGGATCTACTCCGCTTTGTAAGAAGAGTTTTAAGTCTTGAATAAATAAAGAAAACATTGCCAGCAAATTATTTAGGCCTTGGCGTAATCCAACGGATAGATAAAAAAAGGTCTGATAAGGAATTACATAGTTTGACGCATGATTTAACAATGTTATACATAGATTTGAACATAACCAGTATTTTACCATCCAAACCCGTATTGAACAACTTTAACCACTGTGTATTCCTATATACTGAATCGAATGCCTTTTTTAAATCAATAAACGCGCACAGTAATTAATCGATTACTAATACAATGCTGTATTAAATTTTGTAAGGCAAAAATAGCATCAACAGTGCTATGACCTTTTCTGAAACCGAATTGTGAATCAGAGATAATTTTGTGTTCATCAATCCATTTTACGATTCTTCGAGTTAAAACACTTACTCAATTACTCAATAAACTAACCCCTCTATAATTGTTGGGGTCGTTTTTATTCCCTTTTTTATGTATCGGAACAATATAACCTAGTGACCAAGCATGCGAAAAATGCCCGGCATCAAAACTTTTATTGAATAGTTCTGTGATATGTCCACCTAAAATATCAAAGGACTCAAAAATATATTCATTTAAATTTCCATCACAAGGACAAGAAACTTTGTTTCTTTTTAAGTTTTTGGCGGCAATTTTTTCTACCTCTTTATACGTAATTGGTATATTAAGCTCATTAAATGTTGGATTTCCTACGTTAAAATCACTTTGATCATTAAAATTTTCCACGTAATCTATCAATGGAGTGCGAATATCACTGAATAAGTTAGAAAAATACTCTTTAAAATCCTCGTTGGAAATATCATAAGATGTAGTTTCTTTTTAAAAAACCTCCAAAAATCTCTAGGTTGTTTTGATTTCATATTTTCTAGCTCCCTAGATTGCTTAATAATGAAAGCTCTTTTCTTTTTACAGACTATAATAAATATGAATAATATATCTTTTTATTTTCGCACAGTTCAATTCTAGCCACGTATGTTTTTATTCTATTGTATTCAAATAAGGACTGTTTGTCTAACTCTAATAATTTTATGCCCCAAGGAATACACACCCTATCTTGTGAGGCCCGGGGTAGAGGTAAATCTGGACACTAATCTAAAGCATCTATATCAGAAACATTAGTATAAAAAACGACATAATCGCACCTGTTACCTACACGAGCGTTCCATGGCAATCACCAGCCAGCGTGACTGACCCTATCTGTTCATAATACGATATATCTTTACATAGTAAATTAAGAGATCAACATCAACGAGCCTTGCAATAGTCTATTCATCATGCCACATGTATACACAACATAAATAAATATCATCCTGTAAATGAAAGAATACTTTATCTAGTTTTTACCAAAAAATGGTGTCAAAGTGATTTTTTACAACACTGATTCCTGGGAAAATACTATCTCTATTATATATTACGATACCACCACTGTTTCGTTTTGCATTTCTGTCCTAAATTTACAATACAAATTTAAACAACTAAACCCACAAAGTGTGATAAATATCTTAAACTAAATGCTCATTAGAGTCATATGGACAAAATTTAAATATTAAAGTGCGCACAAATAAAATTGAAAAGTATGGAAGTATGAAAAGGAAGGAACAGTTTGTCATAAACAAAATTTTACTGTAAGTGAAGTTAACATAATGGGAATGAACTGTAGAAGGAAGGGTACAAAAAGTGTATTGTATAGTTCAATAATTTTCCTTTGCCTTATTAATAATTATTTCAAGCCCGACAATTCCAAAAACTGTGGTCTTGTTTTCGACATCTATTTGTCTAATAGGTATTGGCTAAATGTCAATCCAGTCAATAAGAAAATGTTTGATAGAATGTGGTGCATTACACAGAACACATTCTGGCCTATCATCACTGATGTGAAGCCAAGAATGGGCTAAGAGTGAGTGACCAATACCGCATCTAGATGATGATACCTCTTCTCAACAAACAAACAAGTAAACGTGGTGAAGTTCACTGTAAATGTCAGCATCCAAATGGGAATGCCAGGATGATTAGATAGAGTAAACAAGACCCTGCCTTCAATAAACACATATACCCCCAAGGCATGCTTGACACAACAGATTTAGATGGAATTTTGTCATCTGAAATAGCATTTCAATGAATTGCACTTGAGCACTTACCTCTTGTCCAGTGGCTGCCATAGGATGCTTAGTCTTCATCTTTGTTAACTGAAAAATATATTGAATTGCTTACATGAATATCTGTATACATGTTTTTCGGCGCAGCTATATTAAAATTGATTTTGACCTACATTTGAACCAATGAAATTGTTAGATACAGATTCAGCTGAATAAAGTTGTTTGTCATAGGTTAAGTGTTGTCAGAATGAAATTTTAGGGCAGAATTCGTAATTGTTACTTGTTCGTAATTGTCTGAAACTAATTTAATAATCAAAATCTAGATATAAATAGTATAGTATATATAGTAGAAAACCTTCGAGAAATTGCTAATGGACGGATGGACAGACAGACAGACGCCGTGCCTTAACATAATACATCCCTTCAGATGAACAAAAATAAATTCTAAGGTATTCTACATTAAACTCAAAGTTAAAATGCAATAACAACAAACATACACATACTGCACAAGAACACATAAAGTAATTAATGTTTACATTTAAGCTTAATTCAAATCAGGAGATTGCAGAACTAAATTGTGTAGCTACAAATAAATTTCAACAGAAGTGGGTTTTATTAATTTATTTCATCGGATTAAACACCATTTTCAACATTATTTGAGTTATATCGTGGAAGGCAGTTACCCAAAACCAGCTTCCATGGTCTTCATTTAGGCCTTAATCAGTATTTAAACCACGTTCTATCCGCAAGCTACTGCCAAGGTATGTACCCCACATAAATCAGAGGTGGAGGACAATTTAATATAAGATACAATATCTTCAGTCAAATTTGTCCAGAACAGTGTGCACCTCACATGGGGTTTCAACTCGCAACCTCTTGATCAGTAGACCAACGCCCTAACTACTTGGATTAGCTCAACCAGACAGAGGCACTTACATACTTTCACCAAAACAGGTGAAGAGTGACTTATAAGAATTATGAAACTTGTAAACTATACAAAATTCTAAACTAAACAAGATGTGTTTTATACACCATTTCGGTACAGGCAAACAAAGGGCCGTAAATCTGCTAAAAATGATCAAATCACAAAACCCTAACAATGTGTGCTGGTGAACATGGTGACAATAGTTCTATCAAAGTTTGGTAAATATCCCTTGAGAAATGTAGGAGTAGTATCCTAAAAGAAATGTCGGAATTTTTTTAAACACAATGACCCTGTGACCTTGACCTATGACCTGAAAATGCACAGGTCCTGTAGAGTTTGTCATGAGGAACCTACATATGAAGTTTGATGGATGTAGGATTTTATAGGCAAGTTTAAAGTTTGGTACAAACAGACAGACAAACAGAGAGGCCAAAAACAATATGCCCCCGATCTATTGATATGGGGGCATAAAAATGCTAATGTCATTGACATTTCCACGATGTCCGCCATCTCGGATTTTGACATCCCTTTGTTTACCCTGGTGACTGACCCGCTAATTTGTTGAAAACTACCACATCATAACTGGTTTGGTGTGCAAACAAATAAAAATTAGATTAAGTGCCTTAAATCAATTTAGTTTGGGTTGGTAATACTTTCCAAAACACTCTGATAATTTTTTAATTTTCCGCGACTTTCTTCCTCGTGCATGCCCACACATCATTGAATTTAATCAGATTCAATGTCACAAATATAAACATGTGACTTGCACACATATTTTGGCAATAAGGTTTTGGGACAAATCAGCATAATCCGTCTGATATGATAACACCATAAATTGAAAGGTTTAAATCATAAAAAGATTAAATTTTGATTTCACCTATCAATCTACTAACACCACACAATCTAGCTTATCAAGTATATACTGTGCTTAGCCCTCCATTGGCAAAACACAAATGCAAAAATATACAGCAAATGTTATTAATTAACAGCTAACAAGAACTTTATAATGCATAAAAAAACTACTCACAACAAATCCATAGTCCAATAAATTCACTTTTAAACAATTATAAAACAGCTAAATCTCAAAATTATTTTAAATGTATTTCTTTACACAGCCAATAACCTAATCATGTTTACCACCTAAAAATAACCTGATTGGACAATTCCCTCTGTGTCTGCCAATGAATGGCAAGGTTACAACATTATGGATGACAGTGGGTAAAATATAGCCAATAAATTCTATGTTGTAAATGTAAATCATGTCTCAATACAAAACACAAATACCTTCAAGACACAACAGCATTTACTGTTAGAATCTAACATAAGTGTGAATTTCATACAAAGCAAGAATTTAATATGGCAATCTGTATATTTCAACAGCATGCTTATCTGCTTAACATTTGTCACCCATTGTAAACAAAACAAAACAGATATTCTGATGAAGTACCGGTAACCAATAAATCAAATTATTTACTGTTACTTATGTGTTGCTCACTTGTTTGTGTATAACAAAGGATTTTAATGCAATTTCATTAATTGTCTTCAACTAATGTGCTGTTAATCTTTCCAATTAATTTTTTTTAAATGCTAAGAGACAAGTAAAGCATATGTCCTTCACATACATGTACATGTATATGACCTGCATTATATATTAATGAAAAATAGTCTGTAAGTGTGAATGTTAAAAATATTTGCAAGGGCACAAACGATATGGGCATACATTTCTCTTTTTTGCTTTGTTTGGAAAAAAATCATGTTCCGACAGTACTTTCAGTACTTTGATTGGTGAGTAGGTAGCATATAACTCCAAACAAAATTTGTTAAGGATGGCCTAATCAGTTCACTCTAATTTGCATTTACATAATTTATTTTATTATGTAAAATGGTCTATTTATGACTTTCAAGTAACTATTTTCAATAGAATTTTGTCATATTTTATGGTATTTGACAATAGATGTATATATTGCCTGCCACCATGTACATTTACATTTCTTTTTACTCCAGCTTATACATTTCTAATATACATGTATTCAGGATGAACAACTCAGTTCTTGAATTAATGTCTATTTATTTAACTGATTTGAATGACATTTTCTGACTATATTGATTTTTTTTATGATTTAATGATATGCATATGACATCAAATTACTTGATTTATCATTTTCATTTCAGCACTTTACATTCAGAAACCAATATCTTTTCATAGAAATTGGTACAATGGTTCTAAGAGAGTTGTTTGATGATATTGTGGGGACAGACATTATTGTACGGCGGCCTTTGGCCGCCATACTCTCTGGAATGCTTATTTTTAAGTGGCAAATGCAAAATCGCAACTTCTTGCGCGAAGCAGATTAGTGACAGTGCCCGAAATATTCCGAAATATCCGCAATGGTCATCACGTGATATAAACAAAACAGAAATAGAGCGAGGTCACGTGTTACTCACACCAACTAGTGTTAGCTTGATGATGCAGTCGCTATTTATAGTCTAAGAATGGAGCGAACTCGATATCTGCCCATCTGTCAATAAATGCAGCCGAAACTCTTTATATCAAAGGAATTAGGAAAAATTGTTTGATCTAAATGAACTTCGATGTATAAATTATTAGAGAAATTTGCTGTGTTTATTATCGGTGTGTTGTAATAATCATTTAATCGTGTTATAAGATACGGAACACGGTATTTATACGTTTCGATGTATTTATTTTAGCAACATGTCGAAAATAAACAAAACATTATAAACATATTCAAACAGACTAATTTTACAATCGCGAGCATGGACACTGACTTGTTTACGCAATTGTCGTTAATTATATATCGATTTCGGAGCTCAATACAAAAAATGTCCGATCAGGTGAGAAATGATGACTTAATTGGTTCGACATAGACTGTCACTTTATGGTTCGATATAGATGGTCACTTTGCAGTTGAAAATCTATGTTTGGGACCGTTATACCAGGTTTTTACGACAACGTACCCTCAGACAACGGAGTATATAATTTTTGGAGACTTTATTTAAATATTTTATATGCATTCCAGCAGATATTGCAACGTCTGATACATCGAGGTGATAGTTTCCCCTGATTGGAAACAGGGACTACATATAGAGTACCTCGTGAACTGTAGAACCATATGACCAGATTCATGAGATTCATGAAACATCAACGGCTTGTATTTTTGATGGAGTTGATGATCACTTTAGTTTCGGGATCAGTTAAGTCAAAATAACAAATTCGTTTGATCTGAAACTTCGCACATCCTGATAAAAAATGCTACATAGGCCACATTCTAGTATTGAATTGCCGGATGCGATTTTGCGCAGTACAAACATTAAACTTGTGACATTACTTAAATACAAACATTCATCAGTATGATACATCTCCAGTTTATAATCAATTAAAACATTACTTATTGGTCACTAGAAGCAGCAGCTTCCCTCAATTGAGATAAAACCAAATTCTGATAACTTCGACATTACCATGTTGGCATGTCTACTAAGGAATATTATATATTCCAACAATATTCCATTAATAAACAAGAGGGCCATGATGGCCCTATAAATGCTCACCAGGAGAAAAAGTCATTTGGAGATTAACATTGTTGAAGTTTTCTATACGAGTCTAAGTAAGATCAAGTGACCCATCTAGGCCGTTTTTTATCCCATAGACAAAGCTAGATACCAAATATCTTAGCTCTAGGCCTTGTGGTTTCGGAGAAGATTTTTTTAAATTTTCCTATATAAAATAGAATAAACCCCAGGGCGGGGCTAATTTTGACCCCGGGGCCATAATTTGACCAAACTTGGTAGAGGTCCACTAGACAATGCCACATACAAAATATCTAAGCTCTAGGCCTTGCGGTTTCGGAGAAGAAGATTTTTTAAATTTTCCTATATAATAAGTCTATATAAATCAAGTGACCCCCGGGGCGGGGCCAATTTTGACCCTAGGGCAATAATTTGAACAAACTTGGTAGATGTCCACTAGACAATGCTACATACCAAATATCTTAGCTCTAGGCCTTGTGGTTTCGGAGAAGAAGATTTTTTAAATTTTCCTATATAAAATAGAATAAACGCCAGGGCAGGGCCAATTTTGACCCTAGGGCAATAATTTGAACAAACTTGGTAGATGTCCACTAGATAATGCTACATACAAAATATCTTAGCTCTAGGCCTTGTGGTTTTGGAGAAGAAGATTTTTAAAATTTTCCTATATAAGTCTATATAAATCAAGTGACCCCAAGGGCGGGGCCAATTTTGACCCTAGGGCAATAATTTGAACAAACTTGGTAGAGGTCCACTAGACTATGCTACACACCAAATATCAAAGCTCTAGGCATTGTAGTTTTTGACAAGAAGATTTTTTAAATTTCCTATATAAGTCTATGTAAAATCAAGTTACCCCGGGGTGGAGCCAATTTTGACCCCAGGGGAATAATTTGAACAAACTTTGTAGAGTTCCATTAGACAATGCTACATACCAAATATCTCAGCTCTAGGCCCTGTGGTTTCGGACAAGAAGATTTTTTAAGTTTTTTCTATTTGTTGCCATAGCAACCAGAGTTTTTAATGAAATTTAATTTTTTGAACAATTTTGAAAGGGGACCACCCAAGGATCATTTCAGCAAAGTTTGGTTGCAATCGGAATAGCGGTGTAGGAGGAGATGTTGTTTTAAGTAAAAGTTGACGCCGCTTCACGACAAACGACGCACGATGCACGCAGGGCGATCACAAAAGCTCACCCTGAGCACATTCGTGCTCTGGTGAGCTAAAAATACCATACAGGAGTCATTATCAAGGTTTGTTCGAGGTTTGTTTACTATTCCATTAGCTCATTTGCATGTGATTTGACTGCCACCAAAACACCTAACAACTGGATTAGTCTGTTTGGCAGTTGTTAACTATTCCACTCCATTGTTTTTTTTGGTTTGGGTATATAGTACAACTAATTAGACTGTTTGTGACGGCGAGACACTTTTTTTAATTGGCCCCGTCCCCACACAGGCTGAGAGGATGACCCTACCTAATTCGTTCAAGAAATCAGGCTAACTAAAAAGCTGAATAAGTAAAGCTAGGTCAATATTATATTACAGTTTGTTTATTAAGTATGTTTATATAAATAAACTGTCCCATTATATGTAAGAATAAATGAACTAGATTCCAATTTATGGTGCCATTCATTGCAAATATACCTTGAGACAAGAAGCATGACATAAATGCACCTTTCAGAAAAGGTATGTTAAAATAATTCATATCAGTACAGAAACACGTTTTTATTCCTACCAAACGTTTTTTTCATTGTAAGGCAGAGAGATCATGGCCCTACCAATTTCGTTTATGAAATCAAAAAGTCTAATAAGTAACGCTAGCCTTGTAACAAGAGTTTTTTCCCAGTATTTTGGGAACATGACCCATATACCCCTTGGATAGTTAATTTCTGTGGTGTTTTGTTCAAAATTGGGAAAATATGACTGTGTGATTACAATATTGCATTATTTAAATGTATACACACACGATCACTGTCCATGATGGTAACTTCCAATCATCATATCACAGTGAAAGATTTCGTTTTCATAGATTTTAGTGGTTTTTTTTTTTAAATTTCAATTGCGAATTTTTGTCTGTGAATTGGAAAAAAGGAGACTATTTTCAATTGGGAATATGACCCAATAATGGCTATAAAACCATGCATTTATCACTATATTGGTCAGATCTACCTTAGTATGTAAAAAGCTGCATAAGGGAATGCACATAACAGAGCAAGTTTTCAATGAGCTTTCATCAATGACGTACGCCTCCGAAAAGAAGAGTTTTCCAGAAATTCCCCTGCGCCAAAAAATTTGAGGGCCCTTTGATTAGAGGCATTAAAGATGGTCGACAGAAAAATACTATCACATTATATATATATATTGAGTTTTATGTCCCTTTTCAACAGTCAGAGTCATAATGAGGCAGACAGTTCACCGAAGCATCATTCCTGGGAAGAACCAGTACTAGACTCCCATCCCTCGAAAGCAATTACCTACTTTCTCACATAAAGAGACATAGTCGGTAGTGGGGCTAGACCCCACAACCCTCTATCAGTGAGAGGTTACAATGATTAGAAGTCAGTGAACTTGACCACAGAAGCGGGTTAATACTATCACAGGCTACTGGCCGGCATATGAAGGCACCCCCAAAGACCAGGAATCATTTTTACCCTCTGACAAACTGTCAAATAATATGTTTATAACATGTTTTATAACAACAAAATAAATTTTAAAAAGAAAAAAAAATTAACCATATACTGTAGAACTGGCATTAGTTTTATTTTTGCTAATATTCGTGAATCGAATACCTCGCGAATACAAAAATGTCGAGAATAAATGACAAGTTTTATATATTGAAAAAATGAATAAGTCCAAAAATATGCAAATTAATTCTGTAATAGTATTTTATCATAGAATAATCAGTTTAGTTAATCTGTTGAAAGCAATATACATGTATTAACAAGCATGTTTGCAATCTAATTTTTATAATATTGCAGTCTTTGAATTAGTTTTTTGTGGCAGGTTGCCCGCCAGTATACATTATGAAGAAAACTCTCAAAAAATAGGTTGTCCAAATAAGGACTTAAAGGCACCAACTAATTCGAAGACGGTATTGCTTTTATTAAACTATCATTTGTTGAACAATTTTGGACATCGTTAAAACATACTAGTAACAGTTTTTCATACTTACTTACTGTTTGTAAAACTTAACTTCCACAACAATCCCAAACTATTATCAATCTATTTGTTATACTTAATTAGATATAAAACACAGAATGTCTAACAGATCTCAAAGCAATGTCATCGGGTCTTTGACCGCACTTTAATTCTGCCTGACGACGTCGCGAATTCATAAATAAAGAATAAAGAAAACAGCTGATTTTTAACATAAAACGCGAAATTTTGACCTCGCGAAATTAAAGCATTCTACAGTATATATTATAGTAAATTAAAGGTATAGAACTCCTGGCCCCAGTTTCATAAAAAAACTTAAATTTTTGCACAATTTTGTTCATGAAACTGAGGCCTGGGCTCAGAAATCACGAAAATATACACTGGTGTAGCATAAAATTTTGACCCCATTGAAAATCCACCCAACAGGTTTTCAATCTTGTTGATCAAGAAAGTCTTTGAATATTGATCAATGTTAAATTTTGATCAGTCTTGGGGTCAATCTTTAACAATATCTAACAAGAGGGCCATGATGGCCCTATAAATGCTCACCAGGAGAAAAGGTCATTTGGAGATTAACATTGTTGAAGTTTTCTATACGAGTCTAAGTAAGATCAAGTGACCCATCTGGGCCGTTTTTTATCCCATGGCCATTATATGAACAGATTTAAAAGGGGTCCATTAGACAAAGCTAGATACCAAATATCTTAGCTCTAGGCCTTGTGGTTTCGGAGAAGAAGATTCTTTAAAATTTTCCTATATAAAATAGAATAAACCCCAGGGCAGGTCTAATTTTGACCCCGGGGCAATAATTTGAACAAACTTGGTAGAGGTCCACTAGACAATGCCACATACAAAATATCTAAGCTCTAGGCCTTGGGGTTTCGGAGAAGAAGATTTTTTAAATTTTCCTATATAAGTCTATATAAATCAAGTGACCCCCGGGGCGGGGCCAATTTTGACCCTAGGGCAATAATTTGACCAAACTTGGTAGAGGTCCACTAGACAATGCTACATACTAAATATCTTAGCTCTAGGCCTTGTGGTTTCGGAGAAGAAGATTTTTTTAATTTTCCTATATAAAATAGAGTAAACCCCAGGGCAGGGCCAATTTTGACCCTAGGGCAATAATTTGAACAAACATGGTAGATGTCCACTAGATAATGCTACATACCAAATATCTTAGCTCTAGGCCTTGTGGTTTCGGAGAAGAAGATTTTTTTAATTTTCCTATATAAGTCTATATAAATCAAGTGACCCCCGGGGCGGGGCCAATTTTGACCCTAGGACAATAATTTGAACAAACTTGGTAGAGGTCCACTAGACAATGCTACATACCAAATATCTTAGCTCTAGGCCTTGTGGTTTCGGAGAAGATTTTTTAAATTTTCCTATATAAAATAGAATAAACCCCAGGGCACGGCTAATTTTGACCCTGGGGCCATAATTTGAACAAACTTGGTAGAGGTCCACTAGACAATGCCACATACAAAATATCTAAGCTCTAGGCCTTGCGGTTTCGGAGAAGAAGATTTTTTAAATTTTCCTATATAAGTCTATATAAATCAAGTGACCCCCGGGGCGGGGCCAATTTTGACCCTAGGGCAATCATTTGAACAAACTTGGTAGAGGTCCAGTTGACAATGCTATATGCCAAATATCTTAGCTCTAGGCCTTGTGGTTTCGGAGAAGAAGATTTTTAAAATTTTCCTATATAAAATAGAATAAGCCCCAGGGCAGGGCCAATTTTGACCCCGTGGCCATAATTTGAACAAACTTGGTAGAGGTCCACTAGACAATGCCACATACAAAATATCTAAGCTCTAGGCCTTGCGGTTTCGGAGAAGAAGATTTTTTAAATTTTCCTATATAAGTCTATATAAATCAAGTGACCGCCGGGGCGGGGCCAATTTTGACGCTAGGGCAATAATTTGAACAAACTTGGTAGAGGTCCACTAGACTATGCTACACACCAAATATCAAAGCTCTAGGCATTGTAGTTTTTGACAAGAAGATTTTTTAAATTTCCTATATAAGTCTATGTAAAATCAAGTTACCCCCGGGGCGGAGCCAATTTTGACCCTAGGGGAATAGTTTGAACAAACTTTGTAGAGTTCCATTAGACAATGCTACATACCAAATATCTCAGCTCTAGGCCCTGTGGTTTCAGACAAGAATTTTTTATTAGTTTTTTCTATTTGTTGCCATAGCAACCAGAATTTTTAATGAAATTTAATTTTTTGAACAACTTTGAATTGGGACCCAAGGATCATTCCAGCCAAGTTTGGGTGCAATCGGCATAGCGGTGCAGGAGGAGATGTTGTTTTAAGTAAACATGGACGCCACGTAATCGTAATGACGCACGACGCACGATGGACGCAGGGCGATCACAAAAGCTCACCTTGAGCACATTCGTGCTCTGGTGAGCTAAAAACGACAGCAATCGACTGTATGAATAACAGAAGAAAGTACCACAGGAGCATAGCTGTCATAAAACACTCTAGATACAATCTAGATACATTTGGTTGCCTAAGCGCCCTTTTGTTCTTGTCTATTTGCGATATCATATCTTTTATTTCGCATTTTATTTCACACTTCTTTAAATGAGTGTTATTTGAGATGCTTTTGTTAAAACAGATTTAAAAGACAAATGTTTAGCTTGGTTATTTACTAATAAAGAAGTAAGCATTCAATTAAGGATAATGGACCCTAATACAAACTTTAAATGTCTATGAACAAAAGTTAGAGGTACTTGATCCTTATAAATTGTGACCTTCAAACATAATTGATTAAATGTCAACTACATGTAGCTTCCACTCACACAACATTTTGAAAAAAAATGTTCAACATGGGTATTTTCACTAATTTGACTTTATATCATAAAGGAAGGTATATTACCAACAAGTACTCTTCATTTTCTATGGTTATATACAGCATTTTTGTTGTTCAGTATGAACACAAAGTTAATACCATTTCTCAATAGTTGGTTGGTTTTAATTTTCCTGCATACCAAACAGCTTCCATTAACCTTCCGCCTAACGACATAGTTCCAATTTTCAATTCAATTACATAAATACAAATTCAAATATCATGTGCATTCAAGTCAAAATCAGATGGTAATGCAAAATCGTAAATGACCAATACAAAACAGTCGTAAAACTTTTACCTTTTTTAAGTCTGGTTCCTTAATAATAAAGCTTCTATTGTAAACAAATAGAAGTCATCATTGAATTCATGGCCAATGCAATGATAACTGTGAGTCAACCAGATATTTAAAATAGTGGTTCGTCCGGAAATTATAATCGATTAATTTAATGCTTATAATGTGTAACTTTTTCTTCGAGCATGCCTTCATGTGGGCATAAATCAAAATAATGAAGACAAAGCGTGACATGGGGGGTCAAATTTAGAATGATACTTTTGTTCATAATATTGCCAAAAGTAGTTTGGAAATATATTATATTGTGAAAAATTGACAATGGCTAAAGTATAGGATTAAAGTCTTCTTCAAATTTACAACATTTTAATCAAATAAATATTATATTTTCAATAGCAATCCTTAAAATTCAAACAATCTTATGGATTAAACTATGGAAATAATAACACATTTTTGTGATTTTTTCAGCAGACTTTCATGAAAACAACTTTTTAATACAAAAAAAATATACATACAACCATAATTTTCCAAAAAATATATATTTATGGCGTTTTGAACTTCATTTTTTTTAAAATACACTTCAAAAAGTTTTTATGTAACATTTACTGCTGCAGATACAAATTAGCTAATTCAATTTTATCAATTTCCAGGTATATTCAAAGATATATGTGAATTTTCACATAATTGGTACTATTCTTTGGTAACTTAACAATGTCCCCAAAACTAGTATATATCTTCTGTTACCGTTACACTCGGGACAGATATTCTTTGTGTATGGTCTTATGATAATGACAGTATTGTTAATCTATTGTTATACAATTTGTTTCATTGTAATACAATTTGTTTAATTATTTTATTATAAAATACAAACAGATAATCTTTTTGATAATGTTTTAGTTTTAAATGGTGACAACACCAACACCAGGGGACGTTCTAAAACTGTAATGTAAATATACGAAACTGTTATGATAAGGAGTATCATAAAATGGATTTATAACAACATCTATCAAATGTATTTTGCAATTCATTGAATAAGATTTTTTTTTTAACAAATCAAAACTACTTCCAATTTGGTAAGTCAATTGCGTTACTGAACATGAATTATTAATTTATATATATATACAGACTAAGTAAAGGTTACACTCCATACAAATTTGTTTAGTCTTTTAGCATACAAATATGAAAGTGCTATGATCATTGTGTTGCAATTCATGTTTTTTAAGATAATACAAAGATACACAAACATCTGTCCTGTTTGATATGTTGTTGGTTGAAAATGTTGTTGGAGGGAGGGGAGGAATTAGAAAACATTTAAAACTGTAGATTTGTCAACTTGTAACAATTAATATTGCATTATCATATATTTACTAATTTTGCCACTTATCAAATTAAAGAAATGATTTCTCAACACATTCAAACTATTTCAAACTATGTTCAACAAATCTTTTAAACACGAATTAAGTCATATAAACAGACATATAGAAAATACACTCGGGACTCACAATTTCTTCTTTGTTTATTTTAAGTAAAACAGGCAGGACTCACAATTTCATCTTTGTTTGTTTTAAGTAAAACAATACTAAAAAGTTTTTGAAATGTTTTGATTATGAACTATGTATTTGCAAATCAAATCAAGGAAGATATGCGTCACTGAAATTAGATTTCAAAATTTTGAAAAATAACCCAGATATGAGAAAAGTCTACATACTTAAAGGACAACCCTCGTATATCATAGAAAATGTTTAATAAATGAATATCAATTTCAAGTCTTTCTACTCAGAGTGTGCTTCTTCTCAGTCCTCTATAAATGGGAGTTTTACCACTTATTTAGGCATTTTGTAACTTCATGACCCTGCAGTGTTAGTATATTGTTACTGGTATAGTTCCTGTAAAAGCAAACTGAATTTGTGTATAATATTGCATGAAGATGTGTTTGTGTCCCGAGTGTAACATTTTCAATTGTTATATATAAATAATATAACATGTAAAATATGTTAAGAAATCATGACATAAATCGATAAATTATGTACTGTTTTCATCTGAGAATGTTTCTTCATCAAAATAAAAGATAAATTACTTTTTATCTTCAGTATATTGAACAAATCTACTTGGTATATATATCTGAATATAACTATATTTATAAGAACTTTCAAAGTTTTTAAACATGCTTCATTTCACTGCTTCAGACTTTAAATTATTTATTCACGTCAGTTATTTGATATAAATGTGGAAAACAATTAACATGGGCTACTGTTCTATAGTTACATATCAAAATTAAGATGATGAATATATAGCGTTACACTCGGGACAACACTTAAAACCATGTACACAAAAAATGAATTGCACTACATGAATTTGTTTTAGTTTTGTGAGCTTGTGGGTACGCTTCTGTTTGAGAAATAGAGAAAAAACATATCAAATTCAAAGAATGATAAAAAAATTCTCATCTAAATGCAAAATGTTACACTCGGGACATTTCCAATCAGCTTTATTCAAGATGATATAACTTAAAAAACAAATGATTCTTTTGATCATTTCTTTTTTTTAAACAACATGGACAAATATGCCTATCAATATGTTAAACTGCATTTTCTGTCCAAGCATTAGTTTACTTACAGCAATATCATCAATTTGAATTTCCATTTTTTCCTTGAGCAAAATATTTTACATGTGCAATTGAAAGGTGATTTCTAAATAGTACTTATTATTGAAATATTTGAACAAAATGCATTAAATTTTAAATATAACACATGTACAATGAAATTAAGAACAACCATTGATTACTTACCCAAAAACTGAACAAAATATAACTGATTGAAAAATGTGTAAAGAAAAAATGTCACGCTAAAAGTGTTACACTCGGGACATTTTTTGCCTGTTTTTCTAATGTAACTTTTGAACGAGTAACACAATCAAGCTGAAATTTTGCAACATTTTTAACAACATCAAGACACACCATCTGAACACCAAAGTATATTCATGTGTTGTGTGGTATTCTTTAAATCTTGAAAAGAAAAATTGTCTTCATTATTTTGATTTATGCCCATGTATGAGATATTACATTCTGCACAAAATGAGTATAGGGGCAGGTAACGGTCTACATCAAAGTTCATGCGCAAACTATCAATCGGTTTCCAAAACTCAACCCATTACCTAACCCTACAAACAAATTCAACTTTTGACTACTAATAGTAACTTAAGTTCTGAACAACAGCAGAACCTTCAGAGTATTGATTAATTTCCAAAATTACAAAAAAATCATGTGGTATTTTTTACAAATGATTCATTCTACAAGACTGAAGAGTTAATGAGTTAATGGTTAATCATGAATATTTGCATTAGGGTATGTGTTCCTAAATAAAACAGTCAATATTTTACAATGTACACAAGTTAACGCTTTATTGCCAAAGTGGAATGTACTTTCAGTCATATAAATTAATTCTAAATTTATTTTTTAGGCATAACATAAAGCAATGAGTAGATAAACTTGGCTATTATCCTGATTTGTTATATTTTCGTCACTTTATATTCCTATGCGCCATAGATCTAGTTCGCTCCATTCTGCTTTTTATATCATATTTAAAAATTAGACTATGTTCTAATTACAAAGTTTCAACATATTCAATTAACTTTTTATTCCAAATATCATGACAATTGCATCGAGAATGATGGAGAAAGTTTATCCGGAGAAAAGTGGAGAAAGTTTATCCGGAAGCATGCCCATTTTTAGCCTGCTTTCTAAGCAGATAAAATTTCTCAATATTGGCACCATCCATTCTCTACATGCAGACCTCTTGTTTCAGCTGTGCATCTTTAATTGGATGCATGTTTTTCTTCAATCTTTCATGCAGTAGGCCTATATTGCTCTGAACTGGAGCAACAAGCCCTTCAGCTTACAAAAAGTATGTCTTGACATTAATGTGACCGTAGTTTGTTTTATGTTTATACATGTACAATTTATAGGAAACCAAGGACTTATAATATTACTGTATATAGCTTTTTTATAAGTCCTTGCATGCATGAGGAAACTGATATTCAATAAAAAAAACATATCCCTAACACAGGTACGTATAAATTATATATAAAAAACATACCTGCTTAAAAATAATTATTCCCATAAATTATCATTTTTTTAAGGGACATACATGTTTTTTAATATTTTTTATTGATACAGTATCAGGATTCTGGTTCCTGTGGTAGACAACGTAAAAATTGTACATATACAATAATATAATTCAATATACACTTTGTACTAACCATTCAGTGGCGAGTCGTTATTGTACGTGTGGTGAGACGTTATTGTGGTGAGTCCTGCGTACTAATAAAGAAGTTATGACTGGATCCGTAACACCCCATTATTTTCCATATATATTCGGATCCACGGGACCCGCGCTTTACACATTATATTCACGTAAATGTCGTTTACACGACACCGTGTTAAAGTGAAAGTAGAAAAAAAGGAAACTTTGTTTTCGCTAACTTTAAGTTAAGAATGAAGGAATCCTGTCCAAAACAGTTGTGCTTGTCTGAGTATGACGCAATAGGTTTTGACTTGGACCATACTTTGGCTAAATACAATCTTGTTAATCAGTTACAGGTACGTGAATTTTCATGTGATGAATCAAAGTACATGTATATAATAGTATACTCGTCGTAACTTGAAGGACTTTTGCAAGGTCTTGATTATAATAAATAGATTTGTTGAGAGTTTTTAGAATTATTGCTTTTTTGTTGAAGTCTTGTATCACTATTAGTATAACTCTTTATTTCACTAGAACCATTCGTCTTTGGATTGGAACAGTCAACTCCCTTTACACTTTCAGGGGCGTGCCCAGGCATACGCACCTAGCACGTGCGTACAACGAATGTCAGTCATTATGTACCACTGCCTTTATTTACCAGGTCTTAATGTACCATTTATGAGACTTAATGTACCACCTATATGATATATAGGGGAAACCATATTTGAACTGTGTATATGTACTATGTAATTAATATTGTATATTTTTAGTATTTAGATGTATTTATTATACTAGATTATAATAGACATAGAAAAAAGAAAATAACATACTTCAGGGAACTCTTGATAATTTATTTTTAAAAAACAATGTGCTATTATTTTTATCATGTTTCACTTTAAGCCTAACTTATTTATCAAAATATTAATTTTGATAGCTGCGACAAGGTGTTGTTAACACCTAATTATATATCACCTTTTAAGGTACTGTCCATTTTGAACAATAGACATAATAGACACACTATAATTCATGTGTGGTACATTAAGGCATAACATGGTACATAAAGGCAGTGGTACATTTGTGAAATGGTACATAACGTCTTGACACCGCATACAACGAGTTGGACAAATATAAACACACCAAAAATGCAATAATAATCGATGGCTTACCCGGGTTAGGGTCGAGAAAATTGACAAAATTTAAAGAGATTTATGATTCAAGTGTGAAGATAACAATTTATTTAATATAGAAAATTAGAAAAGCTTTCTATTATCTGAATTTACCCGAAAATGGGGGGGGGGGAGAATCGATTATTCTGAATAGCTGTTCAGACTTCCCTTAGTTAAACAAATGTTTGTGCAATTGACCAAGCGCCACATGTTTTAAGCCTAAATACACTTATTATTCTCTATCGATGCAAATTCAAACTCGTGATTGGTATGCGAAAATATGAACATTATAAATTGAAGACAATTCCTGTGAATTAACATAAATTTTAAACAGTAAAATTAGTCATTTACCCCCAAAACACAATGCATCTCTGGCGTTCTAAGAATAAAATATTTTTCGGGTGAGTGTGCCAATGGACCCCCTACCCATGGTGCGTAACCCGGAATATCCCTCAGGCACGCTCCTGACTTTGGTCAAATTATATAATTAAGCCACAGCCTTATTATCTTAATTCTTTACAGAGAGGCTGGTGGTGATCAACATGTAATTACGCTATCCTGTACTAATTTAACTGTAACAAACTGTCCTTTATCTTTCATTTTTGATATTGTAACATTTATTTTAACAACTGTTTTTCTGACAGCACCAACCAGTTATAATCAGAAAATGATTGTAATGCCAGGTTGTTCCAATGTAGATATACCTTGTCAATCAGTTTTGCACCGAACATGTGATGAAAATCAAAAGGTCCATATAGTACTCTTATCAAGTGTCTTGCTATTTAAATAATGTAATCTGTACACATTTAAATTGTATACTGTATAAGTGGTTAAGTTAGTGACATGGAAATGTTAGCGAATTTCGCAAATGGACAAAATTCGCTAATATTCCATCTCGCGTAAATATCTGCCAATTGCGGGAAGAATTTTACCATAACACCGGTAGACACCAGTAGACGATAATTCCCGGGTCGATAATGAACATTACAACATTTATTTAACTGCACAACTAGAGTTAAATGAAAACAGAATCTTATATTCAAGCATTGATAATAAAAAATAAATGATTTTAATTTAACATTGTTCTTGTATTAAAATAATAAGTTACAATTTGCTGTAACTACTACGAGGTAGGCTACTACAAGTACGAACATCAATAAAAATGTCAAATGTGACCAGCATGATTTGGTTGAACCTACAAGAACTGAAGAAGGTAAAACTGTTTTAATGCATTTAAATGTTAAATTCTGCATAATTATACTTACTTAATTTTGTTGAAAATGAACATGCTAAGCTATGATAATATTTCACACCCTTTACAAGTTCACCTTCAGTTTGCATATGTTTACTTCAAACATACGCATTGTTTGTTAAACATGCTTATAATTGTTCATTGTACATGGGAGTGGGTATTTTTATGCATGGATAAATTGGAAAACATAACGTAAATAGGACATGGTATGTTTTTATGCACGACATACTTCTGATTGTGATTTTTACAACATGCTATTAATACGCAAATTACCAGTTGGAATTTTGCTAACATTTCCCCACGCGAAATGTCCAGAGTTTCAAATTCGCTAACTTTTCGACACGCGGAAATATCAACGTATACAGTATTACATGCCGAATTGGTTTGTAGTTTGCTTATATTGTAATGATGTCATTTATGATTTTATCATTTTAGCAATTTAGCATTATTTTTATTTTTTACACATATTTATTATGATATATTTTCTGTGATTGTATCATAATAATATCTGTCATGTCATTTGTATTCTTCCACATTCTTAATTAGTATCATATGCTGGTGTTTTGATTGTGTAATTACAGAGAATAACATACAACACAGTATATAATTGTGTACATTAATTAACATCTAGTTTATTCATCAATATTGAACTATACCCCTTAGCATTTCATTCAGATTTAGTCTAACATAGTTCAACTAATTACACTGTTTAAGATGGTGAGACACGTCTCATTGACACTGACCCACTTAGTGGTGAAATCGGCAAACAGATTTATAAGTAATGCTAGTACACACTATGATGTTTTGCATTGTGTTTTGGTTTCACATGAGATGATACAAAAAAATAATTCATATCATGTCACATATCTCAACCAAAATCTTTCTATCTTTAGACTGACATTGGGTTGCAGGTATGTGACCAACTCAGACCAACTCAATCTTAAATTCACGACCAAAAACTTGTTTTAATGATATGGACAAAATTTTTTAGAGTTTTACTTCAGACACACATATTCAATGCACGCATATAATGTTAGTAATTTAAATAAGTTCTGACCTACCTGCAGTACCTACACATTGTTAAAATTTTGGGTGGCCTAACACTTCAAGGATGGCCTAACTGAAACAGCCATTTCCATTTAGATAGGGGTTAATATTACCTAAGAGTTAAACAATGTGAATCACATTTATGATTATTTCAGTCATTCTTGTATTAAGAATAAAATAATTCATTTCACCTTTCCAATAAGCACCAACTGGTGTGAGAGTTAACAGGGTTCTCAGTAACAGCAGGCTGCAGGCCAATTTAGCTGCTTAGAAATGTGTTTGGGCCGGTTAGGAATCTCAAAAGTTTATAAAATATTGCTAGAAAATGCCCGGACCCCCCCTAGCAGGCCTGTTAGTCTAGCTTTTGAGCCTGTTGGCGACAAACTTATTGAGAACCCTGAGATATACCATATATTGTATATGTAAGTGCTTACTTTCAGTTGACATACAACAGTTTGATAGATTACATTGTCCATGTGAAAGGATATCCTGAAGATATAAGATCAGATTTACATTTACACAAGGATTTTATGTAAGTGCACTGCTAGACTTTTTTCAGGCTACTTGTCCTGGTGGACGACAGTTTAGAATTTTAGCAAGTTCTACAGCAGTAACATCTTGTACTGAGTAGAATTTTACCCAAAAAATTACGAGCGGAAGTATGGACTTGTCAAGCCCTGGATAGAATATAATATTTACATCATTTCTCTTTATGACTTTAGGCCTGAAAAAAAATGCTTCATTATTTTGTAATAATGGTTACCTGACCAAATTGGTCTTAAAGTTTCTAACATCACTATCCAAACTACAAAAATATTTAGGGATAAATCATACCACCAAAGTATGATAGGAATGTTTTGAAAAAAAAGAGAAGTTTTGCGACCCACCTAATGCTATTTATTTTTAAGTAGCTGTAAGCTATACTATTTTTGTGTCTAACCTTGGTAAGCTTGGCTGTTTTCTCTTATTAAGTATCCATCAGTGGGGTTTGTTCATATATAATATATGGTTTCTAGATCGGTACTGTACGTCTCTTAATTTTTGATGCTATATCAGATCTCAGTCATATAATTATATAAGCAGGTTCAGTTCTTTCTTCTTTTGATCCCATAATCTGCCATCTTTTGCTTTTATGTATTTTTTGGTATCAGGGAAGACACTGGGCCCTGGTTAAAGGGTGAAAATACAAGAAAGAGTCTCATTTGGGGAAGAGTATAATGCAAATACTGGAAATATATTTGCTTGGGGAGAAATATAGGTTAATTTTCCAAGGGGAAGACTCTATCAGTGTAATTTCTTTGTACAAAAACACCTGTCTTGGGTGACACAAGTCTGTTTATACATTGTATACACATGTAATACCTCTTGTATTAATTGTTTTACTATTTCTCACACATTTTTCTTTACAGTGCAAAAGGGCTGTTTGTTGATACTGAGAGGGGAAATATCATAAAATTATCACATTCTGGTAAAATTTTAAGGTACGTAAAAGTATAGCAGATACCATGAACTTTAATACAATAATTGATGCACACTTCATTGTGTGAGTTTGTGACATCAAAATATGTAGTATGTAGTTCTTGGACAAAATCATTCTCAGTGACAAAATTTTCAAGTTTCATTTCTTTTCATTTACAGATCTACATGCATGTACACTTATGAAACGAATATAAAAGTTGCAAAAAAATTCTTTATTGTATTCAAGATGTATACTGGCTACTTACAGTATTTTATAACATCAAAATTTAATAAAATCATGCTGTGATGAAAAAATGTGATTTCACAATCCACTGGCATTATATTAGAATATATAACGTATCTGAAGGATAATCACACAGTATTAAAAAATATTCTAGGATATCCTCATTGCACGTCATGGTCAAAAGTTTTCCACCCTGTTTAGAATTTCCATTTTTTCAGCAGGTCGGTACGGAACTCAGTGTTATATTTCCAGATGTTTTAAATATTCAACTTTATAATTTGTATCCAACGCTTACGTCTGACCATTTTTTACGACACAAAACGTGAATAAATTTACAATGTTATTTTATCATTGTCATTAAGACTGGTTTTGTCTCAGAAGTGTTTCTTAAGATTCTAACAATTGACTCAAAAGTTAAATAAATAAAAAAAAGATAATAAAGAGTATATGACATTGTTCTCTGACTCAAAAATTAAACCAAGTTATTTTGTATACCCATAGACTCTTGTCTGTATTTATCCAGGGCTACTCATGGGACACGTGTTTTATCGAATGATGAACTGGTTTCAGCTTATGGAGATGAATTGATTTGGGAGCATTTTGCAGAGGCACGAGCTGCAGTCAGACCGCGATCGGGTAAATATTTAGTTATTATTTACCTATGATTGTAGATTTTTTTCGGAATCTTATATCCAGAGTTATGGATTTACATTTAAACTTATATCGAGGGTTCAACGCAACAGTGTCGTAACTCATATTGAAATAAGAACAAGTTACGACTGTGTTGCGCTGAGCCCTCGATATGCAGTCTTCTCTGTCTTGAACAATTAGCAAACAACAATGTCATTTATCTGTTTTATGAGTAATAACACAGAAAATTAATGTTTTTCTAATGATTTTTTTCTCCAGATTTTATGCCAGTTTCCAACACTATTTCTGTTGTATAATGGTGAGCAGTCAACTTGACCATTGTTCATGTGTTTTGCTTGTGTAATAACCTTGTTCACCGCATACTAGTATGACTGTCATCTTCTCTATATGTATCACTGACATCTGTCATACAGTAGACTTGATAGTAATGAAAAAGAACAAATATAGAAATTCAATGGAGAGTGTAATGGAGTACATGTATCACATGATTTCGTCGAATCAAACAATTGCCTTAAATTTGTTTACCTTATTTTAAGATACATGCAATTACTGCATGTTTTAATTAATTGGTATAAATTCATATGAATTATTATTATTGTTGTATGTTTCAGGATTAGAGAAGTTTGCATTTTGGGAGAATTATTTTGATGTCCCAGGAATAATTGTTTGTGCTCAGTTAATTGACTATCATGATAAGCTGGTAGGAAACTGTACTTCTGTGTATATAATATGATTGCCATAGTTGTTATTGTTTGTCCATTTTGCCTCCTTGTCTGTCTTCTTTTCTTAGGCCTGAAAAAACAAGCTTTTTCTTGTTACATGTTCATCAAAAATAGAGTAGGCGGGCCTGGGGATTTTTTTGTCTTGAAATTGTGCCGAAAGGTAAAAAAAGAGAGAATTTGGCCTTATAAAAAGTCAAGGGTTGTGAGAAAAAATTTGGGAAGGTCTAGTAATCTGAAACAAACATGCCATATTAAACAGTGGTACATTCTGCCCTCTACATTATTAATTTACCAGATATTTTCTGTTATGGTTTATTATTTACATTTCATTTAAGTTCCATTTTAATTAAATCAAATCATTTTGTTGTTTTAAATACACAGTCCTATATACATATTAATACAACAATTTTTCTCAACAATGTTCTTTGGCTTGTCTGTCAATAAAATATTTTAATACTTGCATGTACAGTGCAACCTCTCCAAAGCCTCTCTGGAGAGGTTGTACTGTATATAGGTGTATTAACTATTTGGCAAAGTCTAGTTTATGCCCTTAACATATACTAATATTACTAATGCATGCTATATAAGATTGCTTTGTGTATTTATCTGTACTGATATGTTGTTAGAATGATGGGCCATTGGAATCTTATCGCTCTGTAATATGGGATGCTGTACCTGCTGGCTTACTGAACAACTACCGCTTTGAAGCCTTTGGTGGTAAGATATACATGTACTAGTATCTAACCTTCAGTAAATACCATAACACCTAATTTTATGGCTTTTAAAGGTAATATGATTGGAAAAGTGCTTAGCTTTCATTTTAGCTTTTAGCTTAGGTACATGTAAGTAAATGTGTCAGCAGATGCTTGGGATTCATGTTTTTACCTCACTGTAGCACAAAGTGATCAAGTCAGAATATTTTCCTAATCTTACTGAAACTTGGTCAGTAGTAAATTTTGCTAACAAAATTTAATGTTCCTACAATGTGGTACATGTTTGATACATGCTTGTGTCCAGTATACCACATGGCAAGACAGCTCTACCATTAATGTTTGTCCAGTTTGTCATATTGTAATAAACGTGACATTTTCCTTTATGCCTTATTGTACAGACATGCTATTAATTCAGACAACCCTTTGTTATAGGCTACCTCCAAATAAAAGCCACCTTATGAATAAAAGCCACATCATGTTTTCCCAAGGATGGCCTTTGTCCACAGGTGTAACTGTATGATTTAGTCCTGTCATACCCATATTGTACACTATTACATGTATTTGTAATCAAGAGCCTAATTGGATTTATTCTAGATTATGAAATATTTAGTATTGGTGTAATGTACATTTTCACATAATTATGTTCACTATAATTACTGTATTTTCATTTATTTTCGTTGGGCTCAATTGTCGTGGTTTTTACTAAAATCGCTATTTCGTGGGAACATAAATTCGTGGATTTTGATTTTCGAAAATAAATGCCTTATCTCTGCATTTAAATTTGTTGGGATTTGATTTCGTGGATTGGCCTACCCACGAAATCCACGAAATTAAATCCCCAACGAAAATTAATGATTCCACAGTATATAGTTTCTTGAATTTATCACTCAAACAATCTAATTCTGATTTGTATTTCCTTTGCTAGAAAACTCGGGTTATTTCTTCCCTGAATTAAAACGAAATTCAGAGAAATATTACCAGCCTTGCAGTAATGGTGTCAAGAAGTGGTTAAAAGATTTAAAGGAGATAAATAAGTGTGTGTTCCTCACTACATCTTCCCATATTGATTTTGCTAGTCTCACAGCTGAAGCAGTGTTGGGGTGAGTGAATCTTACGTAATAATTTATAACTAATCTTAAAAGTGATACTTGCCATTTTTCAACAATTTTTCAGTTAAATATGGTGGTCGGTTCACCTAACCAGTATTCCAGGACTGTATTCTAACCAGTACTAACTTACTCTTTTACATGGAGCCGGTAACTTCTCCACATATGAAAGAAAAACGCTATTTTGGTAATATTTTCATAACTAAATTAAGTATCACATGTAATGGCTAGATGCATGTATACAGTAAAACCCTGATGTATATAAATAAGAAATTCTAGATCAGTAGAAATATAGTTTACATTATGGCTTCTGAATAGGAGCATTGATCAATAGTGGAACACAGGATTTGGGATCAAGATCACCATGGTTTGAATCCTGCTTGTATCTGTAATTTCCTAGAGCAAGAAAATTGTCTTACATTGTTCCTCTGTACCCAGATGTATAATTAGGTAACTGTGAAGGAATTCAACCAATGTGTCATGTTAGCTTAAAGCACTATTTGGTTATGGACATCATATACACCAGTCATCAGGGGTTTCAGTGTGAAGCCATTTGAATGTATACCCATAGAAACTGACTTTAAAGTCCCATAAGCTTATAAATTTATCAGTCGTAATAGTTTCTGTCTGTCCTATAACTGAGGAATCTGGTGTGTTTTCCTCCTGTGCATACTTTATAGCAAGGAAAAATGTTTCCAAAACCACTTTCGTATTTTTTTCAATATCATTGAAAAAAATACTATTTATAGAACAGCTGTGTTTTCCCGCAGTCATATTATGCACACGGCATGAAGTGACGTCACACGCTCTATATATTTCAAATTTACAAAATTCACAGCAAAATGAGCGTTTTTAGAAGAAAAAGGACTCGTTTCGTCAGTAAAAAATATTTTGGGATAATATAAGCAGTTGCTTGTTTTTTTGTATATATTTTCTATAGCAAAAAGCTTATGGGGCTTTAAAAGATCAATTTTAGAAAACAAATATGTTCTGTTTCAAATACAATAACACATAGTTACTACTTATTTCTTGAAATTATGGACTCTAATTAGTAAATAAATATATTACAGATCAGACTGGAAGTCTTACTTTGATATTGTGATAACAAATGCTAGAAAACCAGGATTCTTCAAAGATAACAAACCATTTCTTTCCCTAGGTAAGTAAGAATACTTGAGTTATGAGGTGAGCTAATTTGATATTTTCAAACTACATCTCTATGAAAACACTAATGACTAACAATTCCAGGATGTTCAGACAGTTCTATTAAAGATATATGTAGTAAGAAATATTTATTTGATAGACAGAGAAACAAATTTTGGATTCTTGGGACAGCCTTGTTTCTATGTTGTAATTCTATACAGAAAATCTTTTACTTTAATGTTTATATTTATTTATTGACATTTAAGGTCAACAGCACATTAGAACAAATGACATACATATTTGTGATAAAACAATAATATCCCTTGATAATACGACTAGCACTAAAAAGAAGCATACTTTTTTATAACGTTTTGAGATGTGTTTCCAACTGCTAGGGACCTATGGACAAGCCATTAAGTTGAAAGCTTATTTCCAATAGGGTCCAATGTATCCAAAACAAAAATATTAAAAGAAAACAATATGTAGACTATCACAGATACAGACAGTTCTTCTACATAGAATCTACTAAAATATTGACTTATCACAGAGACAAAAATCAATAATATAAAAAATCTGCTTTACTGACAGCAATTTATTTGCTATGAGAAATTTGGCCTGAAAGTACAGATTGTGATTTGATGTTTGAAGACGACCATGACATTGGTGTTCCACTTAAAAAATGGCTTTTGAACTATTGATTGCTGAAGAATTTCGAATTGTTTTTGACATATTGATGGGAGACTACTTAGTGCAGACAACGTACTTCAAAATTGTTTTCTCACAAATGTTATGATTTTTTTATCATGTGAGGCAATATAATTCTGCACATGTACTTTATTTCTACTTTAATTTAACTGATACAATTTTAATATTTCAGATGGGATTAAGGAGAGTGGTAATGTTGTGTTCTCAGATTTAAAACAACATGGTGTTTATTCTAGTGGTAACCATAGTGATCTAGAGAAGTTTGTGTGTAAACTAACTGGTGTAGATAAACCAAATGTAGGTATAACTACAGTAAAACCTGTGTTAGTGGCCACCACTGAATAAAGACCATCCTGTGGATAGATGCAATTCTTTCAAAATTCTCATTGATTCTTTAAAGCATAATTACCTCCTTATATAGACCACCTGTCAATAAAGGCCACATCATGTCTTTCCTCCAAGGATGGCAAGGATTGTTCACAGGTTTGGCAGTATCTCATATACAGTTACTATGACTTATCCCGCTTTTGTTTTTGCCATGCATATCTGTCTGACATTCTATCAATTTTAAGTCCACCCTCTTACCTCCGTTTTGTGGGTTTGAATCTTGAAGGCATCACATGTTCTTTTATATGATTTGATTAAAACATTCATCCTACACAGCTGTTCATTCATGTGGGGAAATTACTTGTGAAGAACAAGGTTTCTACTGTTTAGAATATAGGAACACTGGTTAACTGTGAATCATTACTGTACTAATACTGTTGGTAAATATATAAATCAATTGTTAACAGCCACCTCCAAATAAAGGTCACCCTGTGAATGGCCATTCTTTGAAACAGTCATTAAATAATTATTTAGTACAAGATGTCCTTCAAATAAAGGTCACCTGCCAATAAAGGTCACATTTTGTCTTACCCAAGGGTGGCCTTTGTTCACAGGTTTGACTGTATATTAAACCCTTTATATATCCTTATAGGTTATTTACTTTGGTGACAGTCTGTGTTCTGATGCATTTCCTGTGAAAACTTTGACTAACTGGGATCTAGTTTTAGTCCTTGAAGAGATGGAAGCTGAAGGGTACCATCCCGATCATAACACACATCATTACTGGGAACCAGAAGAGAAGAAAAGGAAAATTGTTAGAGAGGTTTGTAGATTTTTATTGAGTTTTATTCAGTTTATTGAAGTATTTATTATTTTGATTGTCATCACAAAAAGTTCATTTCCATTGAAACCATGCAAAGTTTAACTAAGAAAAACTCATGGAATTTATTGAATACTTTGCAGCCCCATCATTATGTATTATCAAGAAAAAAGTACCTAAATATTTTATACTGTTTCTTTGTACGTCTTTGTAAAAGCCATTCTTTTAAAAAAATGTATTTGATTATTTGAGCAAAATGAACTTAATATAAAGGCCACCTGTTGGTAAGATCACATTTGGTCTTTCCCAAGGGTGGCCTTTGTTCACATAGACTGTATTTCATGTTATTGTTTTAACAATTTTCATATATATTGAAAATGACCTAAGGCGATTTATTATTGCTGGTTTTGTAATAAACTTGAATTGATTTTTCTCATTAAAGGTTAACTTGAATGTAGATGAGGAGGAAGAAGCATTCTTGTTGTCTAAACTATGGGGATCTTTCTTTTATCACCCTGAAGATGATCCATATCATAACCGACATATGAATACATTCTGGGGTGAATTAATCACCAAGTATTGTGATATAGCTATACCAAGTGTTGAATATATCGCAGGTAACAAATATAATCTTTTCATTATTGTTTTAAGAATTCTGTGATATTCCATAAAAGAATTGTATAAGAATCAAACTCAACACTTATTTATTTTGAATATATTATAATGAGTCCGAAAAGAGGAAATCGCTCCACTGGAGTAAAACTCATACATGTACAAAATTTAATTGTATTAACATTTTTATGAAAAAATGTGACCAAACTTATGAGGGATATTATTTTACAATGTATGCTTTTATTCTGATGGGACACAAACATGTAACAGATATTGTTACAAGCTTATCTTATACTTTTAGGTCTACCACTAGATCACAAGTTTCCACGTTTTCTCCATTCTGATGATGGTAACACTGATGGATTTTCACCAGCAAAACCTAAACCTCTTCTACTTCTGTAATTCTTGTAAATGTTAACAAGGAAATTTCTGTTTGTTTTTCTTGCAAGCTGAGGCTGGTCCTAGCCACTTAGTGTTATGTTGGCAGATCAAACTGGTTATTCTAATAATATGTCATCTTGTTTATTAAGATATATAAAATCACATAAAGTCTGACAACTTGTTGTATTTTATTATATTTGTTACACATAAGTATATTTGTATTGAAAATAAAGATAGTCCTATTCCATGTTGACCTGAGTGGATTATTGATCCTCTGAGTGTCCATGCTTCCACCAGTAGAGGTCTCCATGGTTATGGTCTCTGACTAGTAATCACCAGCCTCTCACTGTCATGAGTTCAAACCCCACTAGGAACCAGACATTTTACATGCAAGGAATCTGTCCAGCTAACTTACAGAAGGCCGGTAGTTTTACCTAGGTTTAGACCACAGTTGACTCCAACTGACCAATCACAGGACAGGGTTTAGACCACAGTTGACTCCAACTGACCAATCACAGGACAGGGTTTAGACCACAGTTGACTCCAACTGACCAATCACAGGACAGGGTTTAGACCACAGTTGACTCCAACTGACCAATCACAGGACAGGGTTTAGACCACAGTTGACTCCAACTGACCAATCACAGGACAGAAAGTGTTTTCTAAAACACTTAAATCACAGTTAGCTGTTGTAGAAACATTCAGTATTACCTGTGGCTAAGTCAGATAAATCTCTCGTAACTGTTGAAATTTACGTCTCGCCTCTAAATTTCATAGACAACAGTTATTCGTGATCTATTCTATATGTATGCCTTGGGTATTCCTCCACTGTAAAAGTTACCCAGTGACCCAGGCTGTTGTTGCAACATTAAACCCCAGTGAAAACAAGGCTTCCATGTCTGTGACAGTCTGTCGACAATTATAGCTTGGCTTGTACAGATTCATATGTTCACTATTTCTGGCCATCGATGATTTTATTATAAACTTAACTGTTTGTGTGGAAATACAAACACCAGTGTCATACTAGAAAGCACTTATATTGCGTAACATCAATAATCTAGAAATTCATATGAATTGGTGAGCTTACAAGCAAGCTTCTTCAAAAATAGGTCTCGTGCCATCTTGATGTATAATGGAACATTGCTGGATCTAATGATGCTTCTAAACACAGTCACTAGACATAATGGCATTGGGTGGTCACACCATGCTGTAGAGACTACTGCAACTTTACTAAACAACATCTAGAATGAGGGAAACATTTTTTTCATTTCTGGTTTCCATTCCAAGTTCTACACTTTCTACCTACCAGTAATAGACAATAGTAACAAGCATAAGTTTATTGTTTTCAAAATTTATTTTTGTAAGAACGACACAAAACATTTAATATGACAATATAAAAACCTCTATAACCTCTATTGAAGATACCTAATCATCATTTGCAGAGTTAATTGTATTGAAAATAACCATGCACTGGACATAACACATATTCTCAACATGTCAATCATGATCATTTCATAGTAAACAACTGGTCTGAACTAGACATTATAGGAAATACTTAAATCTCTTTTGTTGATTTTCACCGACAAGCCTCGAACATTTTGTATATACGACATGGTACACTGATACATTTATTATCAATCAAGGCTAGACAGATCAAATATTGCTACATCCATCTTCACTCAGTCAAAAACTATCATGGACAGTATGGGGAATAATTCCACTTATCAAAATGTCAGAATAATTTGTCAAAAACTTACATCCACAATATTTTTTGTATTGCAGTCAACAATAAACATCTGACACAAATGTACAGTCAAACCTGAGTCTGTGGCCAAATAAAGGTCACACCTTGAATAAAGGCCATTCTTTTAAAAAACATAATTGACTATTTAAAACAAATGACCTCAGAAAAGTCACCTGTCAATAAAGGCTACATGTCTTCCAAGTCAAAACAATAATGCCTTCAAATATGGTAACTAACTTTTTCTTGCTAAAATATCTTTTACAAATGAGTTATCTTTATGATTTATATCAGTTTTTATTGCTTCCACTTGTTTGATTATTTCCTCATCACTAAGTGAAGCCACAGGAATCTCAGAGATTCTCTTCATGAAATCCTGGACAAGATCTTCACCTTCCTACAAAAATAAGATCACAACATTTGTTCATATGTTCTGTAACCAGTTCAAGATTTTATATAAATAAAGAACACAGAAATGGTTACATGTTCTTTAACCACTTTCAGAGTTTTAACAGATCATTTTAACATTCATTTTCCAGAATAAATAACACTGTTTTTACCTCAGTGATCAAGCAATGAACCTGGCCTGGTTTTATTCCAATTATGCTGTAAATGAGATATCTAGTGTTTACATGCTATTGTTGATGATGGGCAAACATCAAGAAATCATAACCGGTCATCTTGAGTTGAACAGGATGTAAAACTTGGACAAAATTAAAAATTATTAAATTTGTGTCAATTCATAATAAAGAACTTTTATATAAAGTTTGACAGCTTCTTATGGTTTGTGACCTATATGCCAATACTAGCACCAAACAAGAGTGCTGCAAGCGGTGCCAATGCTTGTCTGTTCACCACCTCAGTGAGATCTATCCACTTATAAAGCTTCATGTTGCTACCTCTTATAATTTCTGATTTATGACCTACGTTAAAGTTTTTGCAGACAATGTAGTGATCACAATAGCTTGACTTTCTTCAAAACAGTCCAGCTAAAAATAGTCGTAGACAAAGACAATCTGAACAATTTCAATAAAACATGTTTAGAACATTCGTACCTGTTTCATGAGTTTCCTCTTTTTCACCGCAGGTTCATCATCACCATCTAAATCTGTTCCAGACAAACTCACACACTGGTAATCCTCAAGTTCACAAGCTTTCTCTTTAGCAAACTGTAACATGTCATTCAATACATTAACAAGAAACAATAGTCCAATGTAAAAGGAATAGTGGTCATAGTAGACTATTTTTACTTCCATTCTTATTAGTCATTCTGTGAGAACAAAGTCCATCTTTGGAAAAGACATACTTGTAATGTGGCCTTAATTGACAGATGGCTTTTATTCAGAGGTCATTTTGTTTTACATAATTAATGTTGATTTTTGAAAGAATGTTCTTTATTCACAGGGAGGCTTTTATTCAGAGACAACAGCTAACACAGGTTGTACTGTATATCCATGTTTACAGTGTTTTATTGTAAGCAAAACATTACAATAAACCAGATAGTAGTGTCTGTGACATACTGAAGGTTTCATAGAATAACTTAAAAGAAGCAAGCAGAAATAAGTCTACTATGAATACTAGACACCACAACTTTACAAAATCTTAATGGATAAAGAAAAGCATCTCGTTCATTTTACAGTGAACAGTGAACAAATCTTTTAAAGGAATCCAGTGAAAAAAAAGTTCAACATATTCAACCAACAATAACGGTGTAAAATTACTACTGCAAACTAAATACATTGAGGAAAACAATAAAAATTCAAGAAAAAACATGTCATTCATTTTTTCTATCAAATCTAAACAATGATACGTAATACAAAGAGAGTATAAATAAGTCACCTGTATAACATGTTTAGGAAAATGTGCTAACTCAGCCACATGAATACCAAAACTTCGATCACAAGGACCTAAGTAATAGAAAAGGAAATATTATAAAACATGACAACAAAAAACAAATAGCATTCATTTCCTGCGCTTTTCTTAACACAATACTGAGCTCGGTAGTTGAATGGGGGGGGGGGACACTGAAAAAATGTCCCTAAAATATCGGAAGGTAGAGCCAAGAGACATAATACTCAAATTAACTCCACAATCTCTAATGTGGGGCACAAATCTTTAAGCTTAGTAACTAGATTTTCTTGGAACACCATAATTGAAAAAAATTATTTTGATTGGTTATATTTTCCCTATGAAGACACAGAAAATGACCAACAAACAGAAACAGTGATAAAGTCCAGGCAAGTTAAAAACTCATAATATATACTGTACAGAACAGAACAAAAATGTGTGGAAAAAAATTATACCTGATTTCACTTTGTAAAGTAATGTCAGTGTGTCATTAGCAGTCAATGCTGTAACATGTTGATTACTGACTGAAGGAACTTGATCAGCTAATGCCGTCAATTCATGGAAATGTGTGGCAAATAAACAGAAAGATTTCAACTTGGTAGCGATGTATCTACAATATAAATGTATGGTAAATAAGATATTTATACAGGAAGACATCACTTTAAAGCCTTAAGGTACCTAAGTATAATTCAGGCATGTTAAGCCTACCCCCATAATTTGGGATGATATCAAAGTACAAAACAGATGGTGAATGAAGGCAATACCAGCAAGAATAATAAATAAATGATAATACATACTAGCTTCCTTTACAATTAAGTAACATGAATGAAGGTTTTGAATGTCAGAGTCGAACATAATACATGTATACAGAAAAGCAGACAGCTAATACTTACTCAGATATAGCCCAGGCCAGACCAAATCCATCATAGGTTGATGTACCTCGTCCTAATTCATCAATAATAACCAGCGACTTTTCAGTGGCAGACTAAAAGAATACCATACAATCAGTTAAACATGTACACCTACCAAAAACAAATTCTTTGAGAAATTTAACTTGTAAACTAGTTCTACAGTCTTAACAATGTAGGTCTGGAATTTATATTTTTTTAGAAACTTAGGGTGTTTAATTTGTGTTTCATGTCCTAACAAAATATGTATACCTTATTTTATACACTCACCAGATACCTTATTTTATACACTCACCAGATACCTTATTTTATACACTCACCAGATACCTTATTTTATACACTCACCAGATACCTTATTTTATACACTCACCAGATATCTTATTTTATACACTCACCAGATATCTTATTTTATACACTCACCAGATACCTTATTTTATACACTCACCCGATACCTTATTTTATACACTCACCAGCAGATATCAGACAACAAAGGGTCACATTACTGAATATTGTGTATAAAACATCCCTACAGAATCTACTATGCAATGCCAGGATCGACCTTGGAGATAAATGCTACTTACCAGTATAGATACTAAATTGGAAACATTGATAACTTACTCTCAGTATTGATGCTGTTTCTAACATTTCTGCCATAAAAGTTGACACTCCTTTTAATTGGCTATCACCAGCACCAACTCTGGCCAGGATGCTGTCCACAATAGAAATTTCGGCTTCACTACAAGGTACAAAACATCCTAACTGTGCAAGCAGTACAACCACGCCAACCTAAAAATAAAACTGATTCCATTAGCTTGTTTATATAGAATATACCTACAGTTATACGGACAAGTCATTGAAAACTACAACACACTGCATCACATCTAAAGCAGATATCATCATTAGTAAAGAAATAATGACCTAAGAAAGGAATTGAAATGACAAGAGGGCCATGATGGCCCTATAAATGCTCACCAGGAGAAAAGGTCATTTGGAGATTAACATTGTTGAAGTTTTCTATACGAGTCTAAGTAAGATCAAGTGACCCATCTGGGCCGTTTTTTATCCCATGGCCATTATATGAACAGATTTTAAAGAGGTCCATTAGACAAAGCTAGATACCAAATATCTTAGCTCTAGGCCTTGTCATTGGTTTCGGAGAAGAAGATTTTTTTTAATTTTCCTATATAAAATAGATTAAACCCCAGGGCAGGGCTAATTTTGACCCCGGGGCCATAATTTGAACAAACTTGGTAGAGGTCCACTACACAATGCCACATACGAAATATCTAAGCTCTAGGCCTTGCGGTTTCGGAGAAGAAGATTTTTTAAATTTTCCTATATAGGTCTATATAAATCAAGTGACCCCCGGGGCGGGGCCAATTTTGACCCTAGGGCAATAATTTGAACAAACTTGGTAGAGGTCCACTAGACAATGCTACATAACAAATATCTTAGCTCTAGGCCTTGTGGTTTCGGAGAAGAAGATTTTTTAAATTTTCCTATATAAAATAGAATAAACCCCAGGGCAGGGCCAATTTTGACACTGGGGCCATAATTTGAACAAACTTGGTAGAGGTCCACTAGACAATGCCACATACAAAATATCTAAGCTCTAGGCCTTGCGGTTTCGGAGAAGAAGATTTTTTAAATTTTCCTATATAAGTCTATATAAATCAAGTGACCCTCGGGGCGGGGCCAATTTTGACCCTAGGGCAATAATTTGAACAAACTTGGTAGAGGTCCACTAGACAATGCTACATACCAAATATCTTAGCTCTAGGCCTTGTGGTTTCGGAGAAGAAGATTTTTTAAATTTTCCTATATAAGTCTATATAAATCAAGTGACCCCCGGGGCGGGGCCAATTTTGACCCTAGGGCAATAATTTGAACAAACTTGGTAGAGGTCCACTAGACAATGCTACATACCAAATATCTTAGCTCTAGGCCTTGTGGTTTCGGAGAAGAAGATTTTTTAAATTTTCCTATATAAAATAGAATAAACCCCAGGGCAGGGCCAATTTTGACACCGGGGCCATAATTTCAACAAACTTGGTAGTGGTCCACTAGACAATGCCACATACAAAATATCTAAGCTCTAGGCCTTGCGGTTTCGGAGAAGAAGATTTTTTAAATTTTCCTATATAAGTCTATATAAATCAAGTGACCCTTGGGGCGGGGCCAATTTTGACCCTAGGGCAATAATTTGAACAAACTTGGTAGAGGTCCACTAGACAATGCTACATACCAAATATCTTAGCTCTAGGCCTTGTGGTTTCGGAGAAGAAGATTTTTTAAATTTTCCTTTATAAAATAGAATAAACCCCAGGGCAGGGCCAATTTTGACACCGGGGCCATAATTTCAACAAACTTGGTAGAGGTCCACTAGACAATGCCACATACAAAATATCTAAGCTCTAGGCCTTGCGGTTTCGGAGAAGAAGATTTTTTAAATTTTCCTATATAAGTCTATATAAATCAAGTGACCCCTGGGGTGGGGCCAATTTTGACCCTAGGGCAATAATTTGAACAAACTTGGTAGAGGTCCACTAGACTATGCTACACACCAAATATCAAAGCTCTAGGCATTGTAGTTTTTGACAAGAAGATTTTTTAAATTTCCTATATAAGTCTATGTAAAATCAAGTTACCCCCGGGGCGGAGCCAATTTTGACCCTAGGAAAATAATTTGAACAATCTTTGTAGAGTTCCATTAGACAATGCTACATACCAAATATCTAAGCTCTAGGCCCTGTGGTTTCAGACAAGAAGATTTTTTAAGTTTTTTCAATTTGTTGCCATAGCAACCAGAATTTTTAATGAAATTTAATTTTTTGAACAACTTTGAAAGGGGACCACCCAAGGATCATTCCAGCCAAGTTTGGTTGCAATTGGCATAGGGGTGTAGGAGGAGATGTTGTTTTAAGTAAACATGGACGCCACGTATTCGTAACGACGCACGACGCACGATGGACGCCGGGCGATCACAAAAGCTCACCCTGAGCACATTCGTGCTCTGGTGAGCTAAAAAAGCATATTCTAAGCATGCAAGAGGGCTGTAAAGTCAATATGTGGTAGAATTTGGCACACAAGAAGGCTTGAACCTCCTCTTCAAGCAGGAAATCAAGATAGCCAATGAAACCAGTGTGAGAATACATTTTCTATGAATTTACTACATGATTAAACTCTTTATACCAAATTACTTGAATTTAATACTTACAGATCGTATGTAGGTTGATTTTCCGCCCATGTTAGGTCCAGTAATAATGTGAAACATCTGACTGTCTGCAAAGTGTAATGTTTAAATGAAACAAGTTTGATTTTGAACAAAAAGTCCTTCCAATCATACTTGACTCAAATTATTCCTTTCACCAAACTGTAGGACTCAATATAACCTGTATGTAGAACTTTTATAGATGGATGATAAAATCTTACCAATGTATAGTTACAGTCAAGCCTGTGAACAAATACCAACCGTGGGAAATACATAATGTTACCTTCACTGACAAGTTGTCCTTATTCAGAGGTATTTTTTTCTAGATAATCAATGACAGTCTTTTGAAAGGATGACCTTTATTCACAAGGTGGCCTTTATTTAGAGGTGGCAGCTAACACAGGTATGACTGTATGTACAAGTAAAAAATGTGCTTGGCTAATACTGTTCCATCAAGAATATTTTCCATTCTGTTTCTTAAACTTTTCAGAGTATATTCCAGAAAACAATTTACTAACAAACTAAATACTTCCCATGCTTGTCAATATTAATGTTTATAAATAAGACTTTAATGTACCTTTAGAGAAAAGAATGTCATTAGGAATAAAGGCAATGTCATCTTGCATTTCTAAACATGGATGCCGAGCTTCTGTCAGTTTCATTTTTCCACTTCCTGTAATATATGGAAACAATCACCTATTTAAAACATGACTTTAGACCCTATTTGATGACCCAACACATCTGACAATAAGACTTGACAATAAAATAAGTATCACCTTAAATGAATCTTTCATCACTTGTAGGTAGGTAAAGATGTTCAGATGTGAGGATTCAGTTTTCAATTTGACTAATAACATAACATGATTTGACTATTAAAGCCAGTGGGGTTTTTAGGGGGGGGGGGGGGGCTGATAAGGCAGACAGATATTGACACCAAGAATCTATTTCAGATTTAATTAATAATTTCACTTAACAATTTAAACCACAATAGAATAGTTTCATGAAGATTAAAACTATAAGTAACTTTGTTTAATAAAGACAATAGCTCACAACATTGGTTGACTTAAAGACTTATGGACCTCAGTCCTTTGGAAATATTTCTTATAGGGTGTAGTAAAATTTAGATAATTACTGGCCCTCATGTCCAGTAAAATTGCTAAGAATTTGATTCAATATATTGTGGGCCATCAATATTTTGTCTGGTTCAGTAATGCTGTCAAGTTTGTCAGTCAGCCAGTCTACTAATTGTCAAATGTCTTTCACATACTCAGCATGAGTATACTTCACTCCTAACCTTACATACAGATCTTAAAGATACACTGACATAATAACATACCTTTTTCTAACATCGTAGGTCTAATATATGGAATAGGTGCACATGTGGTAACTTGAGAGAAGCTTACAAGAACATCTAACTGAGCCAATATATCATTGATAATTAACATAGGCTCAACATATCCAGCTGAAAAATAGCAACAACAAGTTGAAGTATATAAACGTACATTGACATAGCAACCACATTGTTTTTAATGAGGTACATAATGTATTGTTTATCTGTGGTTCCACAGCCCATTCTTTCAGAACCTGTCCAGAGACAGGGAGAAAATCATACACGAGAACTAGGCATTATATAGTATGTGCTTACTGGACACACCTTATTAAGTTTTGCCATTAAATAGACTTAAAGACATTGAACAGCTACTATATAAGTGACCCCCCCCCCAAAATCCACATGTGGTCTGATCCCTAATTATTGCCCCTAATCAGATAAAACCAGTCTGCTCACGGTCTGTAGACTTGACACCTAGTCAAAAAGTGGGGTAATAAATTCTATTGATTTACAGTGATAATAAGTTTATGTCTAAATCGCTTTTGTTTTTATAAGCATAGAGTAACAGATTATGTAAACAGGTGCTATTCTATCAATGACCCTGTCTGTTTTATTACCCCCTACTGTGGAATTAGGGGACTTTCTGGTCCATAAGTCACATGCCTCGCATTCCTGGTTCAATGTCTTTAAAGTCATTCCTACAGCAACATTAAGTTACAACTTTCACTAGCAGGAGAAAATTTACAACACAAACTAAGAATATCATAATGACAATATAATTTCCACATAAATCAGGTCATTAACAATAATATTTTCTAATAATCCTACCCAGTCACCAAATGTTAAGCCTCTTATGATTCAGAATTGAAGTTACCATATCAAATAAATACAGTCAAACACTGCAATAGAATGACCTGACGTTCATACATATACAAAAGATATGTTCTTAAGTGAATATGACGCAGTGGTCTACTTTCGGACAACAAGAAACTCGGCAAGAATTTTTTTAAATTTGTTGGCAAATCAAGTTTGATCATCTTGATTCATTATTTTGAATTATAAAATAACTAAACAAGACACAGGTACACAGAACAATCAACAACAGTTCACCTTGATCATGGAATGCAGTCAAACCTGTGAACAAAGGCCATCCTTGGGAATGACAAAATGTGGCCTTTATTGACAAGTGGCCTTTTATTTGGGGATCACTTAGTTCTAAATAATCAATGATGGTTTTCAAAGAATGGCCTTTATTCAGAGGTGGCCACTTACACAGGTAAGTACTACTATAAAACTTACCAGAAATATTAACCACCTCAGATACAACACTCTTCTGTTGTTCAGCATACTCAGCTTTATTGTTCATATACTGTTCATTGAAGTCACGTACAGCCTTATTATGAAAACGAACACCATTTGTCTTGGTGTCAATTGTAATATAATTCTTATTGTTTCTCAACACTTTCTCATCCTGAAAACAATATAAATTACAATTAACAGAAAAAGTTCACCTGTTTTTCACATGTAGGGGAAGGGGCCTTGTCCTTTTTTGCGGGGAAATAACACTAAGAAACGTAAATTAAATTTTATGGGAAAACTGCATGATTTTAAAGAATGTTCGGGAGGAAAAGACGCCTGTTTAATGCTCAAGCTATAGAAGGGGAAAAAAGCCCAGTTTCAATCAATGGATTCCCTCATTTTAACAGATAACCTATTACAGATTACACACCAGCACTAGATAAGAACTGATGGCAAAAATTTTGTTCGATATCCTCCTCATATTAAATCTGACAATAATTTTAAGTATTACAAGTAAAGGTGATAACTCCATCTGTATTTAAACATCAAACCAAAAGCTCAATATTCTTCAATGAACTCAAAATTCTGTATTTTACTAAACAATTTTACAAATGATAAAAAAATAATTTCATAATTCATCAGAAGTACAGAAAATCAATTTTTATGATCAAAATTTCAGTTACATACTGCGCCCCCACAAACAGGAAGAAATACTAAGAAATAAGTTCCATAGTCACCTTTAAAGTCACTCTGAAGAAATATCCAAGTTGACTATTACTCTCTAACTTCAGTGTTTTATTAGGTTCCAAATTTAAGTCCCTAGCAACCTGAAATGGAAAGTTATTACTTCAAATAAACAATATACATAATACCACAAGCTCTACAGAGAGAGAGTTAATGTTGCTTTCATTGGGTTTTAAGTTGCAACAACAACCAGGATCTTATAATGATTTCAGGTTTTACCAACGGTAGAAAACCCAGGTATACACCAAGGAAGAACCAGCAATGCTCCTTTCGATAAGAAGTATACCAATATAGATTCAAAATTATTTTAAAAATTCAACTCTTCAACAATACAGCAGATACGGACCTTATTCAGTTAGTAAGGAATACAGTACTAACTAACCTTATTTAGTTGAGATTTCATGCTTTCTTCAAGTTGATCAATATTGTTCTTCAGTTCTGTCAGCTGTTCATCAAAGTCAGCTTTAATTACAAACTCATGTTTCTCAATTTGATCTAAATCCATTGTTGCTTCCACCATCTCTTGAAATTTGGCAAAGTCCATGAGTAGTTCCTATCAAAATGAAACAAGATTGACATGAGAGCGCTTCTATTTCTGCATGATCAGTGCATGTGAAAGACAATGAATAATTACACATGACTGGATAACAGACATAGAGTAAAGCCGCTCCAAAACAACACCCTTTGAGAGTAGCAATATTAGCAGAAAAATTAGCATAAATAGAATTTTTAACACATTTCTGACTATTACATAACAAGTTATACTCCGGTGACACATTAAAGCTCATTGGATATTTTACATCTGTAGATCAGCAAGATTTGACAATCATTATTTCACTAAAACAATAATAATATGCTTATCTTGTTCGTCAACAGATTATCAGTTTACCGACTGCTATATTGCTCCTAGATCATTAGTTACCAGTCCTACTAACCAAATTTTAAGATAAAAATTAACTAATATGTAATATTCAGTCAATTTGTCAAAGAGAAACCTATGTCTAATCATGGTCAAAAGTTATAAAAGATTAAATTTGTCTATTTTAACTCCGATTGATAATGAACGACAACTCTGGGTAAAGATTGCATAGTAGGGAGTTGTCAGATTATCCTACACCGTAATACCTTTATTGGGTTTGAAAATAGTTCCATCAATAAAGATTTGTGTGCACCATCTGTTTTTTCAAGAGCTTCCAATAGATATGGCATTTTATCAATAGCCTGATACACACGATACACATCCTGTAATAGACAGTGTAATAGTGACTTATAGAATACATTTATGAGTATGACAAACATATGGACTTCTTAGAAACAAATACAACCATTATCTTGAGACTTGTAACTCAAAGACGTTAGTTTTAGATTTCTGCTACTAAGTCTTGTGAGACAGCATGACTGACAAACTATACTTAACTGACTTCAAACAATGGTTTTCTTTATAACATACTTGTAGCCTGTAAAGGGCTTATTACCCTCTGAAAATTTCTATGAAATCAGGCATTTTTCCCCAAATTTAATCCTTTAAATTTCGTTTCCCGATTGGTTTCAGGTGAGAATTATTTCCCAAAACTTGAAAAGGAAGCTTCAACCCAATATTTCATTCCCATATTAAGGACTAGGGCACCTTCCCCAAAACAAGAAGAAAACTGTCAAATATAAGATATTTTATAACTGGAAATCAAACATAAACAGACAAAACAGACTCTCACCTGTAAGTTGGCTTTTTTACGTTGAAACTTTTTAGCAAGTCTCTGAAAATCTGGGATTTTTCTCAATTGGTCTTCATATAATGTTTGTCTTAATTCTGTGTCTTCAACTAATGCTTCAACAATATTCAGTCTCTCCTCTAAATAAATAAATGTACATCAGTTTAAACATAAGATACATGTAGACTGAAAATATCCTCAAGGACAAACCTCTTGTCTGGTTGGGTTTTCCGTAATTATTTTAAAATCGTTAGTAACTTGACATTTTACAGTGTACTACTTATACTAATATTGTATGGGATGTACACATTCAAATCCAATAAAAATTAATGACTCCTAGCATCTCCTTTTAGCGTTTTTTTAAATAAGATATTGCATTTTTTGCAGACCTGACAAGATTTTTGTCCGTAAGACTTAGTGTACATTGTTCTGTTGTTTTATGGAATAACAATACAAACTTACCAATAAATGTATGTAGCAACTTAAAATAAAACACACAGGTCCTCTTTAATATGCCATTAATTTGACAAGCACAATAAATGATGAATAAGAAGACTAGTACAATATCACATTTAAGGCATGCAATAATCCTGTATACTTACAGTATTAACTAACTAAGGTTAGACTGAGTATTTGTAGAGTAAGGAAAATTATCTCTCAGCCAGGTTTTTGTTTATGAAACAGGAACTAACAAAAGGTCAGGAGCACCTAACTTAATGTTAGTAGAAGAAATAACTTGACCTTTTGTTAACTAAAATAATCAGTAGTCCTCTCTATGCAGTATGTTTGGGCTTTATGACTTCCTAGACTTAATACAACTCACCTATTTTATTGATATCAACCAAAGGTTGTTTGACCCAGTGACCAAGTAACCTTTGACCTTGAGCTGTTCTACATTTGTTTAATAGTCCTAGTACACTCTGATTTCTATTGCCACCTATTCAAAATGGAAAGGCACCGCAGTATTTAATAATAGTAGAAATCACAAAATAAACTATTAATATGATTTGTGACAGTTACCGGAAAATTTAAAAGGCAATACAGTTACCACATTGAACTTCCAACATTTTGGGAAAATAAATGTAACTGTAAACAAAGCCTAACATTATTGTCATTCTTAGGCCAGACAAACATTCTTAGGCCAGACAAACAATTGTATCTTACAGAATTACTGAGAACATAAGCTATTTCTTGCCTCTTCAAATATGAACACTCAGTGTTTGTTCCTACAACAACTGTACCAGTTGATTATTATAATTTCATTGAAATGTTTATTTTGTTTGTAATTATAGAATACAAGATTTAAATAAACCTTTTGGCTTAACTAAAGTTACTTTAGCAGCATATAACAACTAAGACATATTAAGCATCATGTAAGTATTCATACCTTCATTAGGACTGGGTAAAAGATTCAAGGCTCGTACAGCAGCTGAGTCCAGCCTCATAAACTGACCCAAGTCAAATGATGACAAGGTATACTGACCAAAGTTACTTTCATCAGATAGTAGCTGTAAATAGTATCAAGAACAATTATCTAAGTTTATTAAACAAGACAAATATGGCTACGATATCAGCTGTTTTTTAAGACAATCTAAGAATGAGAAGTATGATGCAGAGAGTGTGACCACTAAGTGGCACCACTAAGTAGGTCAGTGTAATGTTAACAGACCACAGGCTTGGACCCTGAGTTTGAACCCTGTATGACACATGTTCCCTGCAACAATTTGATTGATAACACTATGTGCAAGGTCACTCATCCTTCATCAAAGTTCACAGGGTGAGGTCAACAGTTAATTGCCGAGAACAAGGTTAGTACTACTACAGAATCCAGAAACACTAATTAGTGTAACACCTAGCTAGTATATGTCAAATACAGTTGAAAATAGGCATAATACCAAACTAACAGTTGTTTTTAATTTGATCGTAGTTAATGGACTTCCATTAAAACTTGAGTGTTCGGGTGAGTCCAATACTATGGCCATAATTTTGACAAAACATACACTATTACATCACACCACGTTCATTCTAAAACTTAGCAGTAAGACAACGACTTAATAAGTTGAAATGCAAATAAAAACTTAACATCAGTCACCAGATTTTAACATCACAGAACTTGGAGGTAGAAAGAAGTTTGTTCTGGTGAATCAGTACATACAGAGGCTCATGTCACCACACAAATACAAACATGAAATGACACAGACATGACTTGATAGTATAAAAACAAGATCATCTGACATGACACAGACATGACTTGATAGTATAAAAACAAGATCATCATAGATTAACAAACCTCAAGATACTTGATAATAGCAGATAAAGCAGCCATTGCAAACTGTTTGTCATTCTCACCTGCAAAATTATAACACTTCAAACATTTAAACCTCTTTTATTCAAACTCCTACATTCAAAAACAAGGTTTTATCTGAAATAGTTTTCCGATCCCAATAATGATACTAAATAAACGTAATGGATTTGTTTGGCGGGAATTACACATTAACAGTAAACTTACACAAACAATGCAACATAATTATGATCTGTATATAATTTGTGATCCAATCAATTATTCCAGAATTTAAATTCCAAACACAGATGCCAAGTAGCTTTATATCAGTCAAAAACAAAAAAACATTCATGATCACATCACATTGGTGTCTTGCGAATTCTTTCAAATATTTGATAAACTATTGTCTAGAAAATGTTATTTTTCTAGACAATAAATACCAAGTATAGAGCAATTGTAATAGCCTGTCAAAGCTGAATAATTGCATGGTCGCTAAATGTGATTATTTTTAGCTTCACAACACAGTCGATAGCTTTCATTTATTTTACAATTATGGAATGTTGCATTCTGCATGTTTATATAATATAAATACATGCATCTTTAAATAACCGATATAACGAAAATTATTGCATAACTTATACAAGTAATCAAACCTCATCTAAGCTAAAAATAAATGCAAGCATTTACCATGAAATATATGCAGCTTTGACAGTTTAATAAAATCACACCATACTGTAATAAGATGTACTTACACAGAGCAGCAGAGTTAGCCTGTTCACCTTTCTTCACCTTCAGGAGTCGATTCATGTCTTGAACAATGTCTTTGTTTGAGAAATCACCTGTAATATTTTATAGTTATATAAATATTTACTTTCTGCTAAATTTCATGTCATTTTATATAACAGCAATTGTCCTCTGGCACCAACATTAAACCAATAGATAACATGAGTAGCAACTATGTAAAACTTACTCTTTTTTCTTTCTGTCACTAATACAGAATTTCTTTCAAGAACTTGTTTTAATTTCCCTGCATCAACAGCACCATCCCCTGTTGCTAGGACACATTCTTTAGGTCCAAACTGCACAACTAGAGACTGAAACATGAGCAAACCATTATAATTATATGATATTCTTAGCAGCATGGACAGGTCATCCAATATAGATAGCAATATTCCATTAAAAATCCATGATCTAGACAGTATAACAATTGATTAAAGGCAATTAATTCAAAGTATGGTGTAAATATAGGGATGTAGAAACTGGTTGAAAACCTCTACTTTCATGGTAGGACTCTTAGTGTTTAATCATAAGCCAACCGGGCTGTTCAAATACAGACATGACGGAATGGAACATTTTCATTATACTCAGCGATAACGGTCTAAACATGAAGACCAATCATTCTGACCCAAAACTGAAATTCACTGAAATTTGAATGTTTTTTGTATAGCAATGAGGACATTCATTGAACACATGGTATAATGACTACACACAGTAAACATAGGCTGATACTGACACAAGGTGATCATTGAGCTAACTTATTTCTATAACTTTTTTAAAATCATTTAAGCCTATACAAAATGTAATATCTAGTTTAAATCTTGCAATCACTAGCATACCTCTAAGTTTGTATACTGATCATTATCAGTAAATTCACAGACTTGAAATTTTCTTAATGTTGCATCAGCATGCCCAACTCCAATAACCTGCATAAACAATGTAAAGAAAACATGCCATTAAGAAGTTGTGACCAAATCTAATTCATAAATACTTTCATTTTTTTACTACAGTAGGGCTCTCATATGCCTCTTAAGGTAAGCCATCCATCATTGGCATAATTGAGAATTGCAAAATAATTTTTGTTTTCATGAATGGTATTATGTAATACATCTATTTCCATAATATAAAAAAAATTCACCATGGGAATTTTGAGAAATTTAATTTTCAATGGTCCATCCCCCAACGTCGAAATATAGCATCTCCTGAAAAGACCCTTAATCTGTTTTTTGCTTTATTTTTTAAATAAAAATGAACAAAATATTAAAATATTTACTGATTTCTATAGCTGAGTGTGTTAGTTTTAAGATGAATACTGTATTAATTCATAAAAGCCAAGCAAAAAGTGTCAACCTGACTTTAAACATTGTCTCTTCACAATTTGATAATGGATTTCAGCTTGCATTAATTCTATTGTCCCTCAATAATAATGAACTGACACATTTACTAACATCCTGCATTAACTGAATTGAACTTTACTTTTTGCACTGATGTGTGTAGGAAAAATAAAAACCAAAATAAATAACTTTTACCATGTATTTTTTTCAAAATTGAGATATTTACATGTATACCCCCTAATCACAATACATATATTTACAAAAATAAAAATATGTTTATGTGCACATAAAGAACTTTGTCACCACTTGATTGGTTAAAATCTCATATTGTATCTATATAAGCCTCCATTAACAATATAATTGAATAATATTCTCACATTTATGAATATACATGCTACAAATAATAAACAAAATAGAAATTTAAGCTGCACACAAGGACCTTTAAATTATCAACTATCGGCACCTGTATATGTATGGTATGTTAAAAATATCAATGTATACATTTTTTCTTCTTTAAACAGTCAAGGTACACAAATGACAACTTAGCAATTTATAATACCCTGCTATTGCCTTTATTACCGATTAGGCCAAACAAATTTAATACTATGTTTCCACCAATTAATATATCCAAAAAAAATAAGGGTCAGTAGGTTGGCAGAATCTTTTTTCATGTATGTTTTATAAATGTTACATTGAAAATGAACATATAAGAAATACAAGAAGTTCACAGAAGCCTATAAAAAGTCTAGAATCATCAAAAAAACTAGAAAACACACTTCTAAATTGTGATTTATGACACTTTTACTCAATTTCCTGTTCTTTGAATGCTTTAGCGTACCATTTTTTGTCAATGACATGCTTTAGAATATCATGATTTTTGTCAAAGAATTTTTTCACATTAAACTAAGGTCTTATGAGCTTTGTGGGTATAGTAAACATTTAAGAACTCAATAGTGAAGCCATCCTCTTTTATTTCATATACACACTTCACTCCACTCGCACCTTCCTTTGATCTCACATTTCTTGCATGGGTAAAGAAACATCGATGAGTCCTTTATTCAAACTGTCAGTTCTTACACCACCACTAACAGGTTCCACACATGGATGGGACACAATAGTTTTAACAATTTTCTTCCCATATTTTTCCATGGTCATAAAGAATGTGTGCTGAAAAAATACAGAAATAATCAAAATTTCAAATATGCAATATCATCAGTAAATCATTAAAACAACTTGCCTTTACATATGTTCATTTATCATTGCAATTAAGTTTATCTTCACATTTGAATGAGCACAATACAGAAAATGTATACAATTGAGAACAAGGATTTTGTGCACACCTGCTCAGCATTTTGCATTTGACAAGGCAATCAGATGAGTGTATTTTTAAATGCAGAATCATTTCTACTTGTCCATATCTTTTTGGTCAGAAGATTTTCATAGTCACTTAATGTAGATCATCTTGCAGATACACAATGCAAACAAAGTCAACAATGTGTAAAATGGTCTCAATTTACATAATTTGACAAATATACTCACAATCATGTTAATGATGTCATACTATCAAATCCATGTTTGTTCCATGCAGTATCTACAGCACATGATATCCGTGTCCTGGTCTTACAAGGAAATAGAAAGTAGTTTTACTAGATGCTGTATTGACTTTCTAATGACACTGCATGTTGCACCAGGGGTCTTGCTGGCAAATCAAACAAGCTCAGGCTTATAAGTGGGAATCTTCAGACTGAAACACACAAATCAAATAAATAATTTGTCTATCAATAAATATTATTACTAAAAAGATTGAGCTTGAAACATTTTGACAAAATTATTGATTTCTCTCCATATGTGGAGTAGTTGCCGGCTCCTTGTGTTAGGGTATGTTAATACTGAAAATGGCGTAAATCCACAGAAAAAAATAAATGTTTATCAAAAATACTCAGAAAAAGATATCTATAACTAATGGTGGAACTGAAGTGTACATACTGTTATATTTATTTATTTCATCAGATTTAACAGATTTTCAAAATTATTTCAATTAATAGTTATTGCAGTTATTTTAACCAGTTTCCCTGAATTTTATTTAGGCCTTAACCAGTATACACCACATTCTATCTGCAACCTACTGCCCAGCTACCCCACATAATTCAGAGGTGGAGAACAATTTAACATAGGATTAACATCTTCAGTCGAATTTGTCATGGACAGTGTGAGCCTCGACCGGGGTTCGAACCCACAACTTCTTGATCAGTAGATAAACAATACCACTGAGCTAATCAGGAGGGCACATACTGTTATAAATAAAACTTACAATAAGAAAATTTACCCATTTATAAGAAAAATGTATATATGCTGGTTTCTCGTTCTATCGGGGTATAAATGTTCAAGAAATCAACTGTTATGTAATAAATGGCACAAACAATAAGTTACCTATGACGTGATTCAACTATCTGTGGATAGATGTATGTGGAGTACAGGCAGACAGTGGTACCACTTCTTTCTCTGGGTCTGACACTCTATCACTTGATATAGTAATCTGCAAGTAGTAATAAAGTACCATTTACTACAATGTTTATACCAAAATGACAGACAAATATACATTATAACTGCATACCTTGACTCAGTATAGTACTAATACTAATAGTGTATAGTCAATTAGTCATACATTTATATTTAACACATATTTCTGATGACAATCATTGTAGTTAAATATAAAAATAATTATGTAATACATGTAATAATACGTGTAAAGCAAACAAAAATAGAAGGTACGAGTCAACATGCATGCGAAAATTTTCAGCACACATTTCAACATGCATAGACCAGAGTGGACCAGGAAATTAATTCTGGGACGAGTTGATTTGGGTACGGATTGACTAGTTGTTTACAGCAAAACATGATAGCACTTCATTATAAATTTATTCATTTTGATGGTAAGCATACCTGTGCCAAGCTTTATATTCAGCCTTCGGGTCGTCGAAACAGGGCAGTTTGTACTGGCACACGACTCGTCTCCGTGGTTCGTGTTGATGTCATACGTGATCAATGTTTACACATTTCTCGTTAGATACCCTCATAGTCCTCATAGAAGTGCTCCAGCTACATCTTCGAATGTCTGGGGCACCGATCAAAACCGACTGAATTAGCATGACTGCCAGTTTGACAATAAAGCGCCAAAACGTCCGCGTTTATGACCTTTATTACGATCCGCCAAAATAACCTCCAAGACAAAGTTACGAAATTAATTATCACATTGCTAACGGCTATGTGACTGGTCTGATCATTTCATTTAATTTTATTCTCCTAAGACAAATATTTATTTAGGATTTTATACGATAATATTTATTTTATCGACACTTAGTTTTTATAGAGACTAAATGCCGAAGAGTTCCGAAATTACCCGGAATTTCACGATACTCGCGATATTAATGATACCCAGCTTACCTTAAATGACATTTTGACTTCTGAAATTAACAAAACAATGCTTATGACTCTTGAGAATTTGAACCAAGGGGTCAATTTACTATTACATTAGTAAGAAATATTGTTGACTCTTAAAATCAGGAATGACTAAAAGTCTTTTTTTTTCCCTCATTTTTTACATCTAGTGAACAACCTGTGTAACAGAATACATAGATTTATCTATAAGTCTGACAGACATTTTCACCAGAAATATCATATTATGTAGATATAACATACCCGTTGTCCATTTTGTGACGACAATTTGATTGCAATGACACCAGGTGATGTTGACATGTCAGCATTTTCAAAGAGTATGTCCTCAAATTCTGTTAAGTTTCCAGGTGATGCCTGTCAAAAGTAGAAACAAGAGAAGTCAAGGTAAGTAACAGGCCATGAAGCAGTTAACAGTAAGCATTTGACGCACAAATATATGGCCTAAAACTAGAGAGCAGTGCAATAGGCAAATGTTGAAATTCATTGAGTAAATGATCTCTATAGGAGACAAGTAAACTCATCTCCTAACAACTGTTTCTGGTTACCCACCCTACCTCAATTTTTTTCTGCGATCCTAGACTTTACTTAGGGTCACATACCTGTGTATCCATTGAATCACTTTTTTACTTTTCCCCACACTTTCAAGAACAATAAAAAAAATCCCTACCAACTAATCCTTTTTAATAAAAGAACATTTACACATAAGATAGACAAGAAACAATATGTAACTAACAGTACAGGGAAATGTTTCATCCAACAAGATGGGGCTATCACATGCACAACATAGACAAGATTGACAAAAAAGACTAACAGGAAACACCCAAGAATGCATCTGTAAAGAAGACTGCCAAAGTCTTTTTCCAGATCAGAGTAACACTGAGAAATGATGGACAGTCTGGACACTGAAGTGCATAAAGATTGTTCTCCACTTTAAATGACTTAGCTACAACTTAGTCTGTGTCATTTTAAAAGAAGCCAGTCTCAAAATAAACTATTTTTTCCCTCAAAGCAAAAATTAAAAATGTTAACACCAACTATAAAGCGACACATCTAAAAACTGACCTTATACGCTATACTCCAATCATTGTTCTTGGCTCCGCCCTTATTTTTGTACACTTCCACTCTATATTGTCTCACTAAAAGAAGTTCTTTAACAAATGACTCAAAGTTCATTTTATTAAGAACAACAGATTCCACTTTTCTCTCACCTACAGAATAAAGAAAATTGAACATTTAAAACATCCATACTCACTGTCACAAACTCTGTGTCACAGAGGGCAGAGTGTATACATATGGCATTATTCAAACTAAAACCTTTCTGACAAAGCTAGTCTAAATGAGATGACAGTACATTAGAAAATAACATATTAACTATAAACTCCATGAAACTTATATTAATTATTATGAAAATTCACAATATGTTTTGGATTGTACCTAAGTGATCCAATGCCTTATTAAAATCCCATGTATGTGCAAAGTAATCCTGAATTAAACCATACCCAAGATGGTGACTGGTTGCTAATCAAACCAAATGGAATACCTGATCCAAGAAACTTGACAACACCTGTAGTCTTAAACACTTCCTTTGAAACAAATAAAGCATCTTGACCATGAACTGTATAGTAGTCCTGAAAGTATACAAGACATCTGTAACTATTAAGCAAAACATGGGTTGTTCAGACAGTAAATGAACTTCACTTATCATAACAAGGGAACTTTTATTGGCAAAACATAGTTTGTTCAGAAAGTAAAAGTACTTCTATTAGTAACACACAGGTTGTTAAGAAAGTACGAATAACTTCTATATACAGAAAGAAAGAACTTCTATAAACACAACATGGGTTGTTCTGAAAATATGAAAAACTTCTATAACCATAACATAGGTTGTTCAGAAGGAAAGTAGAACTTCCATAATCAAGTGTAACTTCTATAACAGAAGCATAGTGATTAGTGAGAATAAGGAGAGTATCACTTACTGTTCTGTCAAAAAATCTTACTGTAGTGGCAGATTTCTGAAAGTAAATGAAAATTTTATCAATTGTAATCTCACACTTTTATATATGAAGATCTGTTCTTAACAAGACAGAAAGTATGATTTCAGATTGTTTAACAAACTTCATTGCTTGAACTGATGAAAATATGAATAATAAACTTTTCATGTCCCCATTCAATCATTACTAAATTCATTGCAGGTTTGTAAAGATATTAACAAATGAAGATGGCACATTGATTTGATTGCTCATTTTGAAGTGACCAGACTCCAGAATAATGACCCCCCCCCCCCCCCAAACAGATCCAGAATATAAGTTGACAGTATGCAGGAAAAAATTATTTCTGAATCATATTCTGAAATAAAATTATTTGAGCTGCAAAAAAATCATATTAGTCAATTTAGTGTAGTCTCACCTGACTAATCATAAATTACATATCGTCGGTCGGCGATGCAAACCTCGTATCTAAATTTTCATATTTTTTCTTTTAGATATCAAACATCGTACCTAACCCCCATAAAATGCGAAAATACCGGACTTAAAAGCGTATCAGAAACGCTTAAAAATTATATGTGATCAAAACACGTATAATGATCGCGTGATTTTTTGTTTCTTCGAAAATATCGTATCTAAGAAAGTGTTTGCTGCGACAAGGTTTGTGTTAATTATTTTGAAGAACAGTAAATTATATCAGATTATAACAATAAGAAATGGCAAAACAGAGTTGTTTAAAAAATATCCTTCCTTAATTTTGCAGTATTCGTTTATCATTGCTTGATATTAAAGGTGTTTGTCTTATTCTACAATGTACCATACTTTTCATCATTTGCAAGTTAGGTATAAAGCTAATTTTTGGCCTTGGGAATAGAAATTTAAGATTATGCAACCCGTGTGTTTTACATTTTAAACACATTTCCCGACATATGGTGCGTTTTTATCGGAATAAGTTTAGACACGTGTTTTTCGAACGTAAGATTATTTAGAGATAATTTAGATACAGTATTTTACCCCGTTTCATCTATGGTTACAAGAGCACTTATACTTGCCTATAAGGTATTATTATTATACTATTTTAGAATGTTTTCACATTACAGTATCCGGAGCATCAACCCAAGCTGTTTTTAATAACTTACATGCTTTACTACATAAACAAGATACAAATGTATTAATGTTGGTTAGTCACTATAAATATTAAACAATAAAAATAAATAATGCACAATATTTTCAGTCTGAAAAGTGTGCCGTGATATAAAACTGTTATGCTAAACATTTAACAGTAGCTTCACTGGATCTGTAAATAATACTTAAAGAATTGGTGATGTGATGTGTGTTGCGAGGTTGTCTTTGATCGTTTAGACTTAGGATATCAACAGCTACCCATAAATGCACAGTTTCGTTTTTAGAAGATTCTAATGGTGATATCTGCTTATTCTACACTTGTTGTAAGAAACCTTATGTATCGATAACTTTCCCAGAGGTTATTACTGCACAAGAACTTGGACCAAACTTTTTATACAGTGACTCTGGAGCTGGGGCTTATTACATGGATGATTGGTCATGATTATGTCTAACAGGTAGAAACGCTGTTGTGCAGACATTGATTACAGATACACATTAAACTAATATGACACAGTAAAAGAGATCTCCGTTGTTACGTGAACAAACCTTTAACATTCCTTAAAGATACATACCATACATTTTAACCAAATGTACGTAACACCAATGTCCAAAACGGATGTTAAAATGTATAAATAGCTTATCGATGAAAGACAATCTTAAGACTCTCTCCAAAACTTATTGAAAGTACTTGCTGATATGCAGAGGCGTACTTTTACGGAGGAAGAGTTTGACGATGATATAAGGGATTGAACAGGGCCAGGCGCCAAAGAAGTCAGATAATGAATCGTCAGATTCCGATGAAAGTGTATGTTCATTTTGTACAAAACTTAATTGCACAAAAAAGGAATCCCTCTTCAAAACAGGACTGTATAGAGTGAGGTCAGGTTGTACAGTGGTATGTATAAACACAGATTTGATCTAACATGAAGAAACTGTTGAAATAAACAATAACACGGCTACAATGAAGACACTGGGGAACAGCTGAGGCTCACAAAATAACCGTTATGATTACACGAACAATGAAACGGAATGAACCGATACATATGATCCGAATAACACAGTTGAGACTTATCATGCAAACAATAAACTGAAATATTCAACAAAACATGGGTTTAGGAACCCGATACTTGGCAGAAGAGTATAAGCAAAAGGGAAAGAATGGGGAAACCTATAAAGTAACATTAAAGTTTTTGTTCATTATTGTGTCATCCATATTGAAAGGGCCAGCCAATTTGGCTTATCAGACACCTATCTTTTAAATAATGCTTCCCGAATTACTTCTCTTTTTGCCGGGCGCCTGGCTAAGATGGGCCTACGGTAACTATCATTAAAACCAACTGGCGGCTCACCAACGGACTGCATCAGTTCTACCCTGTATAAGAAGAAAATACTTAAAAGCAGAAGCCAATATTTTGATAATAAATTCAGTGACGCTTCTGAGTGACCGATGAAAGATATGACCCTAGTATGTATGGTGACTGGTAGAATACACGAGATGAATAATGAAACTGGTTGAAGTAGACAACAGTAAAGAAATTTGTACATCTTTTATTTATTCAAAGGAGGAGTAAAAGTACATGTAAGTAAAAGTATGTTCTTATCGGAGAAAGTATGATTTATAACTGGGTTGACGACAAGGATCACAGAATAAAAGAAAAGTTACAAATACTGAAGAAGAAAGTTCTGAAAGGAGATGTTTTGCCAGAAAATTTCCTGAAGAGTTACTAACGCTACTGTCGCATTATAGCAGACAAAACTCAGACAAACTACATATATTTACCCATGGTAAAATTCACTACGTCATGTTCACTTATATCTTGTTTTAAAGCTTTGTAAAAATGTGGTGCACATCTGAAATAATTTACAATAATTGTTTTCGATAACTTATATCATGACTTCTGCCACAATTTCGTGTGGATTGGACCAAGGGAATTGAGATTAATGGATCATGTAAACAGAGTTGTTTAAAATGCTAAATTGTCACGTTTTTGTTGTTTTGTTTGTTTTAAGGAAAGAATATTAATTTGTTTGCGTTAAAGGTTTGATGTACAATGTGCTATGTAATTCTGAACTTGCCATGAGATGGTATTTATTTACTAGGGATGGGTATTGCGGGAAATTTCGTATCGCGATAAATTGGGATACACATCACTGTATTGCAATACATTTTGCGATATCTTGGGCGTTTAAAACTTTAAGAACTAGCTTTCAAGCTTGGATTTTAATGAAAATGAGAATTTTCATTAATCAAGTGCATGATGTAATCTTCATTTAAACTATCACAAAAATAAACTAATGAAAATATCAGTGACTAGAATGAAACTTGAACAAGGCAAGACATGCAGTCCTGATACAGTTACACAAATTAAATGTTTCTAACCGTTTTCCGGTCGAATTGGGCTACAGTTGATACAATACATGTTGAATAGTCAACTTAAACAATATTGCGGTATTTACATACTCATATTTACATGAATGTACCTGCCTTTTTCTGAATGATATCCTGAATTAATATAATGGTAAATAATACATTTATGATTATGCTTTGGGTAAGTTGAGTTATTTGTTGTTTACATTCAGTACTAGTATGATTACAGGATAATAGTCTTAATTGTTATGCTTTTGCGATGTAGTTAGTTCTTGTATTTCAAATAGGAATCATTGCGTTCAGAATAGTTTACTTTCGTATGTCTTGTTCGTGGAATGATGGTAAATGTGTGAACTTGTACCACTGTTTCGTCAAACAAATGTTTGTTTTATTTTCGGTTTACGTTCTGCAGTCCACCATCATAGCGTTACTTTGTTAAATAATGTTTTTATACCTGAAATTAAACCGTAGACATAATAAAGATATAAAATAATAACGTTTATTACGGCGGTAAGTCATAACCTGAAGATAAACTATTTTACGAAAGTTTTTTCTCGGAATGAAAATGTCGTATCTGAAATTTCAGCATGATTTTCATGAAAATTTATGATAGAAAATATGGTATAAGACGTACCTCAAATTTTGGGAAATATTTTAAATGTGAAATTATCGTATCTAAGTTTGCGGCATTAAAGCTACTTGTAAAGTCAGAAAGTCAAGTAAAATCTATCCATTGACAAATAATTAACTTAAAAAAAAACCTGAAAGCTAGCTGTGGTTAGTAGAAAAAATATGAGAATTTCTTTTTGCTCTCCTGAAAAGTAGGCATTTTTAGATACAAGGTTAGCATCGCCCACCGACTATATATTTATAACATTTTATGTTATAGTTTCTAAATGTAGATTATTATGTCAAATTTGGGATGGAAGAAATGAGACATTAAGAAGTGATAAAAAAATATAGTTATTTGTTTACACAAGAACAATCACGGTAAGGAAATAAAGTCTACTACTTCAATTATTTGTACCTCGGATAATGACTTGTAATAACCAATAAATCCTTGTTCCTGAGATAAATCTGAAACAGAATAATGTCATTCAAAATATAGACAGACAGTCTCCAAATGAATGAAAGATATGGAAGACTCAATAACAAATTAAACCACAAATCAGTAGGCAAGTACATATTGATATGTATGGAATGACTTTTAAGTTTTATAAACAAAACACTGGACATTCTGTCCTTGGTAATTTGTATTAACAATTGTATGAAGAAATTCAAACATACGTAATAGAAATATTCAATATATGTACAAACTTTCCGCACAAAGGCTAAATGGAAAAGATGTCGGAATTAATGATTTTATTACTGGTACGTATACATTCATTCAGTTACGTACTCACTTGGGTACGAACAAGCTGGAAAAGCTGAAACGCTTAATTTAATTCAAACCCGCAATGGCACGTCTATGATTCCTTTTATAAAGTATGATAAAACATAACTTACCAAGTTTTAACTCCTTGACAGGCTGCACAGCCATTGTTAACGATTTTTACAGACACTTTAGAAATCTTTTGCGCGAAAATTCTGTTTCCGGAACGAGTAACCTGGTTCTCGAGCAACAAGAAGTCAACGGGAACCAGATTGCGGAATGATCGGATATGTTTAAATTGCGGTCCGAGTTGCGGTCCCACCAAACGCGCCGTAATACAGGGCGGACCTATACACCCTTTCAATTAAGCGGTAATTTGAATTGTCGCCCCTGAATGACGTCATACGAGGATACCGGTGGATAAGACAATTTTATCAACAGGAAATCAATATCGTCAAAAACTATGACAACTAAAGGTATTTTACTACGAAAACGGTGATAATTAATATTTAGATATAAGACAAGGTTGTTGTAATGAACAATTATTCCGTTTATATGTTTTATATGAAATATTCGAGCCTCGGATTGATTTTGTCATATATTTTCGCGATCTCAATTGTATGTTAGTTTTTAACGTATTTGTTTCGCACGGACTGCAAACTCGAGTCCGTTTATATGATACAGTAAAATTATGGATCGGGAAACAAGCAATGCTTAAAATATGAATTTCTTTCCACTAGCATGCGTGTAAATTTTGTTTGTTTGTTAGTTTCAATTCGTTAAAATGTTCCTGTAATATTGCCAATGTTTAGATTTATCAAGTGAATGCTTTGCGTACATGTATATTCTTTTCATATTTATTTTACAGATCACATGGGTATTAGTGAGATTGATCACGACTATTCTTAACCAGATAACATACAACGAGGATTTTCCATAGCAAGTTCTCTTGAAAAGTCAGATGGTTCTGCCTTAGATTTGCCCAATCAAATAAAGAGACAAAAGGAGTCAGACTGAATATTCGTACATTCATAGGACAGTATCATTTTGATGAAATGACTGAAAATGAGGTGAGACAAGCTCAAAGCATTGCTGCAGAAAGAATTTATAATGTGGAAAAGGCAATGAATATATAAAATGAAGAACTTTCACATGGATTTACTTTTGTGACTGATGTAATGATATACAAATATTGTAATGTCACATTGTCAAGTTGTTAATTTTCACATTATCATAAATATATAGCTGTGTGTGTGTAAGCCTACTGAATTGATGTAATTAAATGTCTAATACAAATGTAATAGTTATAATAACTCTGTCTTGTGTTACATTTTGCTTGAGACTTTTTTGGACAGTCGGTCCGACAAGCTTGAAATTTTTTTGGACTGAGAGGAAATTTGCCAGGCGGATGAACTGATGAGATAAGATTCTTCATCAGACCAACACAGTCTATCAGACAATCCACCATTAATCGCAAAGTCTGATTCTTGTCGGCTTGATTTGTTTTAACTCAATGCCATGACAAAATAAAACCAGTATTAAAACCATCAGATAATTAGGCATCCCACATTCTATTATATGTAAAAAGCATAATACAGGAAACAAAAGGCCACGAGTAACTTACAACTAAAATGTATATATATATATATGTATAGAAGAGACAACTTAAACAGGCATAAAATACAGGACTAGTACTGTTCACAGCAACATGCAGTACATTACATGTATACAGTACAACCTCTGTAGAGCAACACCCTGTGGGAGCTGCAAATATTGGCCGTTGTTTAGAGGTTGTAAATATCAACTTAGGTAACTTTTGAATGTGTTGTTATAGAGAGGTTGTTGATCTACAATGGGCCACTCTGGAGAGGTTTTACTGTACATTAATTCAGCTTGACTGATATGACCAAATACCAAACAGTTCATGAGTTTAGAAACTTGGGATATAGAAATGTGGCTGTTATTGGCAGGTGGTCTTCATTCAGAGGTCATTTTGTTTTAATTAATCAACTACTTCTTTAAACGAATGGACTTCGGCATTCACATCATGGCCTTTATTCAGAAGTGACCACTAACACAGGCTTGACTGTACACCTAAATTAAAACATTCAAAGAATATCAAGATATCTAATAAAGTAGATCATCTACAATGAGTCATAAAATTTAAACAACATACATTTTTATACCACAAAAAAAGTCATTAAAGTTTCAACTTTTCCAACTTCCTGATAAAAACATGTATATCAAAATAAATGCATTATTATCCGTTATCAATGTTTTTCTACATAGGTTGTGGCTATTTTTCAGACTTTTAACTACAACTTTGAACCCTTGCTCAAGACATTTCTTTACACCGAAACAATATAAGAATACGACAATGAAATATCATACATTGTCGTACAAAGCACTGCAAACTATCGCCTATTTATATGCTGTCTTATGATTTCATAGATACACAAGTTTTTTCAACAGATATTAATAATATGTTTTTATCGAATTAATCAACAAAGAGAAAATGATATTGGTAATCGTTTTCATGTCACTAATTAATGCATTGATTGTTGGACCCCAATTATTTTTAATTAGTTTATCACACCCGCTGATTACATCTTGAAAACACATGTTTGACCCTCAGGCGACTGTGAAAACTATTTTCATACGTAAACAACGGGTGCTATATTAGACCCCTGACCGTTTTCCCCCCAATCTCATTGCTTATCTAATTGTAATCAGTAAGGATCGTGTCAACAATTTTACGTTATTCTGACAAGTAGACATGCAATATATAACACTGGAAATTGGACAAAAATAGTGACAAAAATATGACAGAAAAAAGCACTCAAGTGCTAATAAATCACAAAGATGAACATGTGGATTTTTCAAAATATGTAAGTTGACTAGCTGACAATTATGCATGGAATTATTTTTTCTTTTCAACAAACCAAATTTATTATTGCAAACCACAAAATTTCCGAAATATATTTTTTACTTGCCATTGTAAACCCCTTCGGAAGATTATACATATATTCTACTGTAACCTGTAATGATGGACAAAATATCCGTGAACAAATGCCATTTATAAATATTAATATGAAATATCGAACGTACGTTGTCTTCTTAATTAGATAACAATATAACTTATTAATATAGTAAAACACAAATTTTTGTTGTAATTTGTACAACCGAGAAACAAACCGAATTCGCCCTGTACGGCAAAATATCGATTGTATCAGCTTTCTATCCTCGTTTGACGTCACATCCGGTAAGGGAGTTAACTCTTGTGCGCATGAAATCGGTTAAATGAAAGGGTCTATACCGTTTTGTAAAACTTCTTTAAATCACAAATTATAATTGCTATTACTGTATATCATCTCCTATACAAAGTGCAGTTAACAGTGTAAGTATTGCTTCGTATGTCAATCAAACGACCTAACAACTTCATGTCTAACTTTGTACATGAGTATATCACCATACATATGTAGTGGAGATACATGCTTTCAGGTAGTTCTTTTTAGTTTAAAAAGCCAAGGACTTATACATCAGTCCTTGACAAAACTACCTGATGCAGTATGTCCGCTGCCCAAACTGTACCATAATGAGATTATTTATAACAACGACCTACGTACTATACAGAGATTTTTATGACATCATCTGAGGTCTTTGCTATAACAATTACTAATTTATTTTGCACGTGTTCACAGTTCAATCGACTAAATGGACACACCCATACGCTACTTTGGCGGACATGCTAATTAGGAAAATACTTTTTTTACTTCAAAGAAGAGTTTTCACTACTAGTATATATAGTCGTCACAACATTTATTCATTTTAAACTGAATATTAAATGTGTACTCATCACAAGAATTTGATCTTTTATATTTTTAATGATATAGCATCCATATTAATATACAGTTAAAGCAGGGTAATAAAAAAATGGAAGTTCAATCGAAATATTGCAATAGAAGACTGAAAGGTATCAAATCATGTTTGTAGAAAACAGAAATCGATTTGGCTGATGGATTTTTTTTTTTTTGTTAATTGAATTATGCTGAATATATTATTTATGTACTTTATAAATACATTTTTATATTGTTTAAAGATGTTAACAATAGTATGGTGCATACTAACGATACATAAAATCATGCTTTTGTGGGCATTTTGTAGTGTCGCTAACCTTACCTGTTCATTAATTTGATACGTATCTCGCCTTGAATCAATAAGCACAATGAACAGTCAAAATTTTAGATATTTTTTTTTTATTTCCATACGTTTAGGCGGATTGAAAATTTTCATGATAATTGCAGAAATTGATGAGTTAAAAAATGATTCCGAGGAAGAAATATAAACATATAGTTCGTTTAAAAATTGTTTTCTTATATTGTATTTTTTTTCACCATGTATCATGTATTGCCAAAAACCGAAAGCAACCAATCAATCAATCTACCTTATTGCGGTTTTCTCAAACAAGAATATGGCAAACTAGAGCCAATCTTTTAATGATAGTGCTCAATTAATTATCAAACCAAGTAGCTTTCTGATAGATTACAAGGTGTATGGACGAGGTGTGCAAGAATTATCCTACCAAGTTCACGAAGTAAGTAAGATTCACTATAACAGTGATACCATATTATAACGACCACATATAAACAGACTAGTTGTAAGTATTGTACATGTATATACAATCCCAGGGATTCATTTGTCATTAAATCTTACCAGAAAATCAGGAAAACTTAGTTAATTGTTTACCTCACAATACTGTGAACTAACATACATGCAGTACATTAGATAAAAATGTATGTTAATGAACAGTGTTAACATCCGTAACCCGCTCTGTGCAATGTAACAGGACATGATTGTACTTGTTCTTTAAACATTTCTAGCCTAACATATGTGACTGATTCGGCGTAAACAGGACGTCTTTAAAGTTCATCTCACCACTAGACAGTGATTGTGATTTATAAGTAGATAATCGAAAGTACAGTTGATCTTTTCATTCACGGAAGAAACCCGTGTCCTACATTACTTTCGTAAAAACAACATCATTTTATTAGATTTTATTTCTTTAGATGAGCCACAAGTGATGAATAAGTCAAGTGACATGTACGTTTAATAAGTGTCAGTACAGTAACTGGGAGTACAAGAACGCACCACACTATAGATACAAAAGTACATAAATACTAACGTTTATAAGTACAGACAAACCGATGAGAACAAAGGCACCCTTGAAAAAGACATATTGTGGTCTTTACTGGCAGGTGGACGCTACTGCAAAATTGACTGTATACGAACAAGAATAAAAGTATCTACATTTTTATGAAACAAGGAAAACGAACCTTCAACACACATACATGTAAACATTCGCTAAAAAAAGATCAGAATAAATAGAAACGAGTGTCAACTTGAGTTATAAAATATACATGCATACACATTAAGATAAAACATAAAAAACATGTAAGATCCGACGTTGTTAAAGATACATTACATACACATGCATTGAAACAAATTGAATTTTCGGATAAAAAAACTCTCCGATTAGAGAAGTTCGTATATGTACAACCGGCACTGAGGTTATAAAACTTGAGAACCGTGTCATGGTTAATATCAATGATATAGATTACTAATATTTATAAAAGCACATGTATTTAGATCAGTTTTTCTACCAGTCTAATGTATGAAAAATATCCTTATTGTCTGATGATTAATAACTTAGAAACATTAAAATACAAGATATGAGATTTGAGCTCGGAGACCGATCTCAAGTTTTATAACTTCTATGGCTGGTTTTTGTCTGTATTATCGAACATAAAGCTTGGTGTTAAGTCATTTTGCGTCTATATTGTGTTGCAGTAAACAGGATTATGAATGGAGTCGACTTGTTCATCGTGTTGAGAACTATTTTGTTCGCATTGTATTAAATTAAACAGAATGCTATCGCCCACTTTTGGAACGTACTGGCTCACACCTGAAAACATAGAACACATGAAGTAAAAGTTTTGTTGTTTCTTCCACTTTCTTACTTTATTAACTCATCATTTATTGTACGATAAAACATTGATAATAAGTCAACTTTTGGGACCAGAAAGAGAAATTAAAACACCGAGGTGGTATTATTATTGATATGAAATACATGTATATGAGAACTATTTCAGAATCGAAGTTATTTTTCACATATATAAAACGCACTAATTGACATTTTAATACATTTTCATACGCCGCTGATGCAAATAAATAATTAATCACTGATTTGCTTTGACTGTGCGTTTTTGTTTACGAACTATTTTGATACAAATATTATAAACTTAGCTATGGTTAAGGTATTATGATTTTCAAAAACAACAGTGCGATTCTTCTTCTATTCAGTGTTTACCATCAGTGTTGTTTTACTTACCAACACTAAGAGGGACACCATTGTTGGCAATTTGCCAATAAGTCTTGTTCACCGCGTAGTTACCGGCAACCCCGTTCATAGCATCTACGAAGTACCCTGGTACTTTAGGGAAGAATGTTACTGTAAACCTGTAATAGGAATGAAACATGATTGAACTTTCTAAACATGAACGTAGTTTTTTTTGATGACTGGCTTAATTACCATTGTCTGACTCCGTGCAAAAGACCGCATCATAAATAGAGTTCACCTGGCTGTAACAACCCGGATGTTTTTATCTAAAATACAAATAAATACAAATCTTTTATTTTAATATCCGAATAAAAGATATAACAGTGAAAAAAAGAAAGGTGTTAAAAAGCCAGGTGTTATCGGAGTCTTCGCTAAATCCGAATTCACCATAACTATATTTTCACTATAAAGCAAACTGATTAAGTGGTAACCATGACTAACCGACCCGAACCCTTTTACAGAACATACATATATTTGAAAAAAAATACTTACTTGGTGAAGTTATCAGGATATAACAAACACGCCTCTTTCATGTAATCAATCAGAAAATTGTGCGGTTTTGGTCTTATTGTCAAATAAATACTCTGGTATATGTAAGGTTGCTGTATTATATTAAACATCGTGTATTGAAACGAAGCGTCCCTGTAAAACAATAATTTATCAACAAATAACAATTCAATACCATCATTATAAAAGCATGATAAACTCGTATAGAAATCAATACAAATGAAGATGTTTTCAGGTGAGAATATTCCGTGAAATACCGACGGGCATTCAACCTAAACAGTTGTGTCCTATCCTTGTACTCTGCGAGTAACATCCAACGTCTACATACCTATAATATCGCAATGCGTATTATGTCACAATACGTTTATACAACTTAGTATCGCAATATATATGGTATCGCAATATGTATGGTATCGCAATATGTATGGTACCGCAATATGTATAGTATCGCAATATGTATGGTAACGCAACATGTATGGTATCGCAACATGTATGGTATCGGATATGCAATACAACGTAATAACAAAATAATCACTATAAATGATACGTCAATACATGTATTGTCATAAATTGTAAACAAAAACTTCTCCGAATTTGATAAGTGACTTCAACAGATTCCATACACAGGCTACAATATTAAAAAGACGTACACAAATTTTACCTGTTTTTTTTCGAGGATACGCTCCATGAAAGCGCAATCAGAAGAAACACTACTCTTAGGTCCATTTCAATTTACTTGTGAACAAAACTTACACTTTATGATATACACAGTACGAATGTTAACTAAAAGTTACAACGACTGTATTGTCAACATATCTATAATTAATGCTCAGTTGATGTCACGTGGTTTGCTTACAAAAAAGAATACTTGAATTTTAATCAGACTTGGAGTATACCGGAAACTGTTGTATAATTACAGGAAAAAGTTAAGGGTCTCGAGATATTGCTCGGAAAAGTCTTGTACGTTTTATTACGCTATTGTATAAATCAACGAAACAGGAAATTTGTCTGTTGAGTAATATGAAAAAGAGCGCTTTTCCCGAAGTGAGTTGTGTATCAATTTGTTTAAATACAACAACATGTTTAACTGACCTACAGTTTACAGTAAAACACTATTAATATATTGAACTAGGCTAACAAAGTATCGGACAGTAAAGTACATTTATATTCGGGTCCGGATGATTTCAATATACATAATGTACATGTAATAACTGTATTCTACTGTATATAACTGAATCTAAGGAGCATTGTCATGAACGAATAACAAACTGTATAATTGGTCTACTTTAAAATGCAGATAAGACACCAATCATATCAGTTACAGTTTTATATCTAGTCAAAGTGCACATAATTACCGCTTAAATTGGATATAGAATAGTTTCCGAAGTATACAATTTCTGGGTAAACATTCAAAGATCGGATCGCAAGAAAATTTGTTGAACCAACATTTTGGTTTATTTCCAATATCAGGGTCATGGGAACCGGATGGGGGCTAGAGGGGATTACCCCCCCCCCCCCCATTATATTATTATAATGTTCAGTTGTAATAGTGATTGAAAGGGGCTACATTTTCCTTTTTCTCCCTTCTCTATTGCCGTGACAAAATCTAGAATTAGCTCTCCAATATGAGACGGCTTCCTACGGGCCTGAATATAATTGCAGCGGGAGCCTACTGCTGGACTGAAGTTTCTTCAAGCGTTATATAGTTTTTTATTATTATTCATGTACATGTGCATGCATGTACTTACGAAAGGCTCGTTCATCAACAATAATTGCCCATCGAATAAATTAGCGTGCGGTTTCACAACTTTGCATGACAATGTGTTTTGGTGGTTCTATTTTTAGAATCGAGTTAATGATTCTTATTAAGCCGATAGAAATACTGTAAATGAACCTTGAATAAGATTACACGACACTTAGAAATACACGAACTAGCGATTAGAGAAAACGAATGTATTAAAACACTTCTAATAACTATTCAGTCAAAGTAGTGTTTCATTAAAAAACTTCACATTTCAATACACCATTCATATGTTTTCGCATTATTTTTATTTCTTTATTATTTTTTTTTTTTTCGAAAAAGCGAAAATACGACATGGTTAATGATGACTAATTCCGGTCATCATGACTACCTTGGTGTATTTTATACACACAATAAGGGAAAAATTGAAGATTTTTCTTTCGACAGATTTGTATTGTTTGATGGGTGAAATTGCAAAAGAACGTCTGTAAACGTATAAAAATCACGGGATCGAGTGCCTATGGTCTTATCTCACTTCACTGAACAATCGTAACTACTCGGGCATTTCCGTAACTGATTTCGTTAGATAAACGCCGAGGAGTTCCGATTGTTCTCTGAAATGACCATAAATGTCGAATGGACCGTTAAACAACATAAAAAATACAATGTATATATGCAATGTAATCTGAAACATTCGTTAAGTTAATGGAACGGTCATGACATTGGGTCTTTTCCCAAACAATTGATATCTGTTTTGAGCAACTTTGAGAAATATTTTTATGTATGGATTGCGCTAAATTAAAATAAAATGTTACGTTCTTCGTCATATCGGTGTATGGATCTATTTAACACACATATACGTGATACCAAACCCTCACAAACTTCACAGGTACACCAAGTCATTTTATGGAACATTATCAATATGGAGTTTTTACTTATCGTGACTGTGTTAGATAGATCTCTATTTTACCTTAGTTGTTAGAGACATACTGGTGTATATAGCCTACATTTTCACTAGGATTAATATCGGCGTGCCCATTCATCCGTTTTAAAGTAGTCACGAAGTAATCAGGTATTCAAGTTCATACACAAAGAGCTATTTCGGCTTGTTTGAATGGTATATTTTATATTGTATGAATATTTGAAGTAAAAGCATATCTGCACATTTTTGTGTTTATCGTTAGAACAGCGGGGTGATAGCAATGAGGATTTTAACCGTTTTTACAGTTTTAGGTGACGTATAACTTTTTATAGAATAAATAATATCATTGAAAACTATATAGATTGTAAAAACATTTTAATGGCTGACCCTTTTAAAATAGTTAAAGCCTTACACATCGGTGATTTGACTGGCGACATTTTTACTGTATAAAAGTTTTAGTAGTTATATATATACATATAGAGGGAGCGGTGAATTGTGAAAGATTGATAGAAACGGTCAAAAACGTGAAACCAGAGACGTATAATACAAGAGATAGGCAACTACGCGAAATCTCCCAATATCTCGTATGTCAATCGCGATATTTAGCGTGATCTCTCAGTTCGGTATATAGTACGTCTACACGGTACGAGTCCGGATAGTGTTGTCGATTATATAGTATTTATAAATAATGGCAATTTGGAAAGGGCATGCGAGTGACATTATCGAAAACAAAAAGACTTATAATAATATTTAATATAATAGAGACGTTGATCCATAACTGTCAGAATTTAGGGTCTAATATATCTATGCTGTTTTCGACTATACAATATGACCGATTTTTTATTGATGCTTGTGTACAATGTGGAGCGACATAAAATAATTTCCTTAAAAAATGAAATTTATAGACCTCATTCATTGTTCATAAGTCAACACCTCTCACTTATTTTTGAAGGTGTGAAGTTGGTATATTGTCCTTATATAAACACGACATGCAGTTGCCAATTATATTTTTTCTCTGTCTCTGTAATTTATTTTCTGAGTAACACTAGTACTAACATCACGTCTTCCTCAGACTTTCTCTCATGGCATGACGAATGTCTAGTTTAAGATTACTTTTGGTGAATATACCGATTATGGAAACAATTAATCTGCTAACAACAAACAGCAGTTGGAAACTGACAATGTCACCAAAAACATGTATGACTGAATCATCTTAAAGATGACAGATCTATGGATTTTCTTATCTATTGTGGAATTTTGTTACTAATTCTACATATAGATGTTCGGCGCGTTGCTTATCTATTGATATGTCATCGCATAAAATTATTAATATCAACATGTACCATATTGAAAAAAAATACTAACAAACATGATTTTACACCCGGTATAGTTTTTATTCAATGTCATACATTTTGTTATTTTGGCAGGCCTTTGAAGTTAATATCAAGTGGCTATCTTGTGTTAGATTTGTTTTGTTTACCGTATTAGATGCTAATTAGTGCAATCAAGGGAATTACTGGTCCCAGAACAGTATGGGTCCATAGATATCATCAGAAACATGTGTCACCAAAAGTTTTATGGTCATGCATTGTTTATTCCAGCTGACATGTGTGACACTTCAAGACTAATATATGTGTACAATCAGATAACATTCAAGAATGAAAATCAATTATTTAAAAAAAAACGATGTGTTTGCGAAAAAGAAATACCCAATAAATCACGAAGTTTACTTGAAAAACTACAGGTGTCAAATTAATCAGTAGAATAAAATATATATATATATTTAACTTTTCTTGTATAGAATAAACACATTTTTTTAGTAACAAGGGCTAAAATTAAATATTTCAAAGAATATACATTAAAACAGACAAAATATATTGATATATTTCTCTACTGTGTGTGTGTGTGTGTGGGGGGGGGGGGGGTATGACAGATTTCTTTTCCCTGACGGAAGTTTCAAGCTTGTCAGACATGTTTTTACCTTTTCGCAAAGTCTCACTGTCTGAAAAAAGTTATGATTATCGCAGTCTAAAATACTGGAATTAGAGAAATCAGGCTAACACCAGCCTAACAGTTCTCAAATTTTAGCAGCTACAGGTTTCTAGACGGATGTTATTTGGCATATTGAATTTCACTTTCATTTTTAAAGGGTAATTAACCATTTTAAATTTGAATTCCGAGACAAATATCCTCATTTAAGTGTTGAAACTGCTGGCAACCATCAATCACATATTATCACAGTCTAAAATACTGAAATTAAAGAAATCAAACGATCGGTTCTCAAGTTTTAGCGAGTACAGTTTTGATGTTATGACCCGGCCTAAAATTTCACTGAAACTTTCAGTCTTTAAAGCGTAACCATTTTAAATTTGAATTCTGATGCAAATATCCTCATTTGAGAGTGTTGAAACTTCGGGCAACCATCAACCACATATCAACAAAGTCAAAATAACTTGAATTATAGAAATCAAATGAATAGTTCTAAAGTTTTAGCGAGTACAGTTTTGATGTATTTGCTAGGCCTAGAATTTCACTCGAATAATCAGACTTTAAGGGTGACATCAGTTTAAACATAAATTTAGACATATAATCTAATCTGACAGCTTTGAAACTTCGGGCAACCATCAATCATGTATCAACAAAGTAAAAAAAAATTGAATTTTTGAAATCCAGCCATTAGTTTTCGAGTTTTAGCGAGTACAGTTTTGATGTTATGACCTGGCCAGGAATTTCACTGAAACTTTCAGTCTTTAAAGCGTAACCATTTTGATTTGAATTCTGAGGTAATTATCCTCATTTGAGAGTGTTGAAACTTCGGGCAACCATCAACCACATATCAACAAAGTCAAAATAACTTGAATTATAGAAATCAAATGAATAGTTCTAAAGTTTTAGCGAGTACAGTTTTGATGTATTTGCTAGGCCTAGAATTTCACTCGAATAATCAGACTTTAAGGGTGACATCAGTTTAAACATAAATTTAGACATATAATCTAATCTGACAGCTTTGAAACTTCGGGCAACCATCAATCATGTATCAACAAAGTAAAAAAAAATTGAATTTTTGAAATCCAGCCATTAGTTTTCGAGTTTTAGCGAGTACAGTTTTGATGTTATGACCTGGCCAGGAATTTCACTGAAACTTTCAGTCTTTAAAGCGTAACCATTTTGATTTGAATTCTGAGGTAATTATCCTCATTTGAGAGTGTTGAAACTTCCGGCAACCATCAACCACATATCAACAAAGTCAAAATAAATTGAATTATAGAAATCAAATGAATAGTTCTAAAGTTTTAGCGAGTACAGTTTTGATGTATTTGCTAGGCCTAGAATTTCACTCGAATAATCAGACTTTAAGGGTGACATCAGTTTAAACATAAATTAAGATATATAATCTAATCTGACAGCATTGAAACTTCGGGCAACCATCAATCATGTATCAACAAAGTCAAAATAACTTTAATTATTTAAATCCAGCAATTAGTTCTAGAGTTTTAGCGAGTACAGTTTTGATGTTCTGGCTTTCCCCACCCACCGCAAGTTACAACGCAACTCCACTCAGTACAGTACTCTGCTTGTTTATTTCAATGAACTCGTCGAGTATGTATATAAATATATATATACACACACACGAATGATCTAATAATAATTTTCTAAGTTTTATGCATTCAGCTAGTGTTCGATATTTGTGAAGTGAAGTTGATAAACAGAGACGTAAGCAACCGTATCTCATTGATACAAAATGGCGGACGACGGTTGCGGTTGCTGATCGCGTGAGAAATCCCGCGGCGCATACGAGATTTCCCGGTATTTCCTTATCTCAAAGAACGAGTTGCCTATCTCTTGTATTATACGTCTCTGGGTACAACGCCGTTTTTCAGTTATATATGGCGTCCGCTTCACCTAATCTGTTTTCCTAGACTGTATTCTAACCAGCACTAACTTACGTACCCGTCCAAAAGGAACCGGTTACTTCTTCACATGTGTAGGAAATCGACATTTTTGTTAAATTTTCATGGAAGGGTATGACCTAGCGCGACCGGGAATCGAACCTGGATCGCCAGATTACAAATCCAACACCACTGGGTCATGGCAACCATGCACTGAACCACGTCCGTTCAGTGCGTTGAAAGTGTCATGAACGTTTTTGATGTAATCGTATTTCTACATTTCATTGCAATAATTGATATCCAAAGTTAAAACACCATAATATTGTTATCATTATTTAGAAACAACATTTTACTTTATATGTGATAATATGACGAAGGAAACCAGTCTTTATTGTGCCATAGTTGAGGAAACATTCGTTAGATTTCATACACGAGTACTACATGTACGAGTTTGTACTTTGTATGTTGTTTTAAAAACACATTAATTTTGCTCGTTTTGTTAATATCACGTAAAAAAATGTGATATTAGCGACTGATATACGATCTTCGTTCACAGCACCACATCATAACACTGATTTAATATTTGAATTATGAATACCTTAACATTTAGTGTGCGTTGTTGCGTATCGTGACCTATTTCTCAAGACAGAATCAATATTTTAAAGTGGTGCATACAGCAAGTTATTCTATTATAAATTTTGACTACACCATTTACAATCTTTCTCTCCAGTAATGTTGATCATGCGTAAAGCATTATGTAAAATGTTAAATTGTATCAATATGTTGTGCTGTATTGTATGAATATTATATTGATTTTATAATGTATGAATATTATATTGTATGAATATTATATTGCACGAATGTTATGTGGTACGACCATTATATGGGACCAATATTATATTGTGTTAATGTTATGTTTTATGAATGTTATCATATGTATTACATTGTATGAATATTATATTGTATTAATGGTTTATTAGGGCCGTTGCGAGTACCCGTGTACTCGGGAAATCACGAATCAAACTGAAAAATCGAGTACGAATAATCGTCATTACTGAGACTCGTGGTTCGCGATCTTGTCTTTTAACCGGTAAAGTGTATTCTTTACTCTTAAAAATCCCTTTTCTCTGGATAAATATTGTCTCACCATGGACTACGTTGTACTTTGTTTGCCAAGAGGTCCAATCGGATCTTTAAATATTGGGTCACAAGCTCAAACCAGAAAATGATGCTGGTTAATCCATTAATTGGAATGGAGTACGTATAATTTACTTCATGGAACAATTTATATTGATTAACTTCATTATAATTCCTAAAAGAAAATTAAATTAAGCTGTCTTCAGGACTGCAATGTTGAAGTTTTTGATGGGTTACTTGATAACAAAAGATTCGTGATTCGATTTGTGGATCGTATGTGTTGAATCGTGGATTGGATCGGATCGCTACTTACCCAGCGATCCACAGCCCTATGTTTTATTACGTTAATGTTACATTGTCATGTTCTATATATTTTATAAATGTAATAAAATTGTTATATTGTTTACATGTTATGTAGTTTATTGTTGTATTTATTAATGTTATTTGTAATATTGTATTAAAAGATTATATCTCAGAAAGGTCCAACTTGAATTATGTAAAGATGCTGCATACACACCTCTTGCCTCCATCGACGGAAAACAAATAAATACACTGCTGTCAAATCAAAATTGATGTTTATTTGAATATTGTTGTGGATGATATAAATGCATGTATATATATTCTCCTGTCAAACAACTTCAGCAGCGTGTTGTTGGACATCTAGCTGTCGGTGTCGTGGTGTTTAGTGATGTACGGTGTTATACCATGTACATGTAGTTATAATAATCACGAGAATGTTACTGACAATAATAAGGTCTATATTTGTAACTATTATAATCTCTTTCAGGAATCGGTCAGCTCGTTTCAACGAAAACATCGCTTGAATGCATTCCTAAAGACAACATCTGTGATAGTCAACACAATCTAGCTTGTGGGAAAGGACTGATACTGGTAGAATATATCAAGCTTAAAATAGGACAACAGGCTGAGACAGAAGGTTGTGAATGTAACAAGGAAGAATATGTCTGTCTCATAAATGGTTACATAGAAAAAGTGAAACAGATATGCGACAACTTGGAAGAGTGTAGGTACCAAGTAGAAAAACCTGAGGTAAGCTATCAAGACTCCAATATAAATACAATATATTTTAATATTAGTATCATGATCAATTGCATATACTTATACATGTATGATCCTTATCAAAATTTTACATAAAAATATACATGTAACATACCGAATACTACATAAATATACACATGATATATGGCAAAATACTACGTACATACATGTATATACATGATATATTAGTAAAAAAGATACTATTTACACAAATATATGATATACTAGTATGGCAAAATACTACATAAACATACATTATGTATGAAAAAATACTACATAAACATACATTATGTATGACAAAATACTACATAAACATATACATGTTATACTAGTATGGCAAAATACTACATACACATATACATGATATACTAGTATGGCAAAATACTACATAAACATATACATGTTATACTAGTATGGCAAAATACTACATACACATATACATGATATACTAGTATGGCAAAATACTACATACACATATACATGATATACTAGTATGGCAAAATACTACATACACATATACATGATATACTAGTATGGCAAAATACTACATAAACATATACATGTTATACTAGTATGGCAAAATACTACATACACATATACATGATATACTAGTATGGCAAAATACTATATAAACATATACATGTTATACTAGTATAGCAAAATACTACATAAACATATACATGTTATACTAGTATGGCAAAATGCTACATAAACATATACATGATAATTATATTAGTATGGCAAAATACTACATAAACATATACATGATATACTAGTATGGCAAAATACTACATAAACATACATGATGTATGAAAAAATACTACATAAACATACATGATGTATGAAAAAATACTACATAAACATATACATGTTATACTAGTATGGCAAAATACTACATGAACATACATGATGTATGACAAAATCCTACATACACATATACATGATATACCAGTATGGCAAAATACTACATAAACATTATGCATGAGGTATGACAAAACACAAGATAAACATTATGCATGATGTATGACAGAATGCTATATCAACATAATACATGACATACGACAAAATACCACATAAATACACATTGCTCATAACAAAATATTATAAACACATAAACATAGTACATAACAAAACACAATCAATTAATGTATCACCAAAAGAAAATATTTATCTCATTGTTCATTTTCTAGTATAAATAATCGATTTTTTTCTGCAAATATTGAATCATTATCAAGCTGATTATTGAATTCTTAATCGTCTGATTTACTGGCTATTTTTTTCTAGCATAAATACATCCAGGAGCAATGTAGAGGCCAAAATAACAAAGGTCCGCTACAAGCAATTTCGTCTAATATAACGTACAGATGTATCGAAGGTAAGTTAACCGCACTATATAATTTCAAATTGTACCAATAGATTATGTTTTTCTTAGTAAGCTTGCATTTTGTTGTTATAGTTCGTAGCAAAATTTCATAATATCGTCACTATAATGAATATATTTGTTTTTAAATGAACTATGAATCTAAGCAGGAATAAGTGTCTGAGAAAACATATGTGTCGATTTTTGTCTAAATAAGTACATTTTGTACATTTACAAAGTACTGCATTACATGACGTTCACAAACCTAACCCCTCTTGACGTTTACTCTACGGATTCAGACGCCATTATGCTAATAATATGTTAAAACGAATTTCTGGCATATTCTTCCAACGAGGCCAACATGTAGCTGCGTAAACATTTTTGTCTTAACACAATATAATAATTATGTTGTATATTTTAACAACAGTATGACTTTATGTATGTAAGACACGTACATGTATGTTTCTATAATGATGGTGTTGTTTTTTAGATGAAATTCCTAATAGAGATGACTCAGATACATCTGCTATTATCATAGCATCTACAGGCAGCGCTCTTGTTGTTGTAACCATCGTCCTTATTGTGTTTGTTGTTGTTTTTGTCTACAAGAGGTATGTATGGTACAATATCACCAAATAATGTAAAAACTGATACATGTAATCAATTTTCACTCTCGATAAAAGATATATAAAGTACAGTGTGTCACACTTTATCAAATCATTGGATATTGTGCGTACTGTTGTTTTGTAATACATAGTTCCCACATCTACAATAGTTACCTCCCTTGGCAGCCATCTTGCTTGGCAAATTCAGCAAGCACTAATAGAAGATATTTATATTTTTGTTTTGATAATTCTAAATATAGGATATTTATATGTGACAACTACATTTTCTTAAACCTGATGTGATTGTGGCCTTACCAACTTCATGATTAAGTTATTTTTTATAAATTAAGTTGTTTAATAACCAATTTTCTGATTTTTTCTACTAAGCGCATAAGAAATTTGCCAAGCAAGATGGCCGCCAAGGGAGGTAAATATTGTAGATGTGGGAACTATGTATTGCTATAATACAGATGATACATTATCACGATGTTATTATGTGGAGTACTTGTATGTTATATGTGTACAAATCTACTCATTGTGACTAGTCGGTGATTCAACCTATGTGTATACGCCTGGGGTCCACCCCCACCATTAAAACGGGGAGGTGCCAAATGTCCCTGTCTGTTGGTGCGATGTTGAACCTCAGAGAAAATATCTGCTACAAGAATACACCATCCCTCCATTACTTAATTTTTGACGCGGACCATATAACATAATAAGATATATCAAAAATGTATATAATTTTTGTTGATAATTTTCTTTTGTAGAAAGACCACCGCGAAAAAAGAGGACAGTAAAAATGAAATGATGCGTGCGGCTACTTTCCGACACAATGCCGGATTTGAAGGAGATTATGTTCCAATACCTGAAGATTATGACAGAATTTCACGTTTAGATTCTCAGCATGTATATCATACACTTTCTGAGCTAACACGTCTAGACACTTCTGTTCCGAATGGTCATCACAGTTCTGTTAATACAGCAGCTAATGATGATTACGACACAGCTAACCCCGATGGACATAAGCAACTTAACGATAAAGACACTTACACGGACAGCTCCACTTATACTAGTACTGACAATGGAGGTTATAACAAATTAAACATCAATAAGATTCAAAATGTGCCTATCATTGACCGAGATTATTCACATATGAATCAACAAGAGGATGACTATTCTCATTTAGGTGATTCCGTGGACAACTTACAACCCGCTGTTAATGATTATAACCGATTGCATGAAAAAATGAAAAAAGAAGAAAACTATGATGATGCGATTACTCAGCTAAATGTTGACTGCAATGATGAAAATGATGCAAACGTAAAGACAGAGTCTTTAAACAGGAAAGGCAGTAATGAAGAACCTGGTATTGTAGGTGTGCTAAACACAGATCATATTGAAGCTGACGATATAGTTCCAGCTGAAAACAATGATCAAAATTCACTGACGGAAAGCTCCGATCTAACAAATGAAGATTGTGCACTTCCTCAGAAGGTGGTGACGGATGACTCTGGTGCAGATTCCAATTCAAAAGTGTCGTGTGATTCCTTACAAAGCGAAGAAGTTGATGCAAAGTTATACGAACATGATAGCGCCGAGAATACAACTCTAAACACCTCTGATGTTGATGTTGGTGTTGATATTGATATTGGCGTTGGTGTTGAACTCGATGGTGATGTTGAAGGTAGGGGTGATGTTGAAGATGGTGCTGAGGAGGAAACAAAGAACGAGATCAGGGCGGATAATACTAGTGTCACTAATAACGACCTGGATGAAAGTACATCGACAACTGTAGACCTTCAGTCTGATTAAAGTACGTACATTTAAGTTATGATTAAGTAATGATGACAAACGACGAGCGAGTTTAAATCACACAGCAAGAAAGAAAATACTTCAGTTATTGGATACATGTCATTATGCGCTACAAATAATGAGATAAGTATATTTGTGGACGAAAGTGCAAATGACTTGTGATCTTTATGTTGAAGTATGAGTTTTAATGTATTTTTATGTACATGTACATATAATGCTTTAACATAACTTTTCTTATTCAATGCTGCACCTTTGTGCCGCTCAGTTATATCTCTTTTAATTAAAAAAAAGTCTTCAATCTTCAACAATCTGTCCATAACAAGAGTATTCTGACCATTTACGTTTCTTTCATTTGTTTGCAGTGCACTGACTAAACCTACAACGTAGTATCATGACATGTATCTTTTCTTCTTCTTGTGCTATTTTGATTATTTCATGTTATATTTGCACTATTCTGTGTATATGTATATAGATGTTTATAAATGTACAAATGTATATTGATGTTTATAGATTGCACCTTATGCATGTATCTGCCGATTTTGTGAATAAACTGATCCGAACTGAACGCATGATAGTCAATGTCTCAGCACTTCACTTGTGAAAACGCGTGATAATATTTTAATATTTACCGAACTTCGGGTAATATGTATAGACTTATTGTATATAAAATGTACAGACATGAATGATGTCATAAATCACAGGCTACCGGTGTATTACAAATATTACATGTATATTGTGAAAAAAACATTTTTTTGAAACTTTATTTTGCTGTTTTAAAACATTTCATCAACATAATATTTGACAGTGTTTTAGACTGTAAAAAGAATTCCAGGGTAGTAGAGAGTCTGTCTCCGGTAGCCTGTGTCATAAATTGCAACATGACTTTCAAACAACACATGCAAAAACTGAAAACAAAACATGAAAACAATAGTGACATAAATATCAAAATATTGACAAATATTTTAAAAGTCATCACTTAAAGCATTTTTTGTAATAATTAAGTGGATATTTCAGCCATTTATTGCTTTCATGTTGTAAGACGCGTCTTATACATTACATACAATGTATACCATTTATATCTCATATCGCATTATCTTATACAAAATTCTTACAAGTATTAAAATTGTCATGCGCTAAGCACAAAAAATAAAGTTCCTTTTACAAATTTACTTTGATTATGTAATAGGATTATTTCAACCATAAACATTTAGCCCTCTTGTCGTTTGATAAATGAATGTTTGTATGAAGACTTAACAAATAGATACATCATACAATAATGCATTATGGGACTGTTTGTTCAAAAAGTTTTCTTATGTAACAGACAAAAGATACGCATTTACTATTTTATCATGATATTTTTCAACACAACATGATTTTTCTCTATAATTGCTTATACACGCATGGACATATATTAAGCTATACACGTATGAATCAATGGTTACAACGTTAGTATACTGATCAAGAGGTTTTGAGTTCGAATTACGGGCGAGCCTCACACTGTCCGTGATAAATTCGACTGAAGACATTACATCATATGTTAGCCACCTCCTTTTTTATTATAATGGGGTAGCTTAGATTATGCTTAGTACTGGTTTAATGCCTAAATGTAGCCCAAGAAAGCTGATTAGGATAAGTGCCCGCCACAATATAATTGAAATAACGTTGAAAATGGCATTAAATCCCATGAAATACAAACAATGAATCAATTTCAGATTGGGGTAGGGCTAATTATAGATTTTGTCTGACAACTGGGTGGGGAGAAAGAGAACATAATTATACATGTACCCCCTTTTAATAGTACTACAGACGAAATACTCCTACGACCCTGGTATTTATTTGAATCTACAATATACAATGAAATTACATTATTCATTATACAACATCATGGAGAAAAGAAATTAGCACAGATTAATACGTAAGCCTCCAGCAATTCTATCCATATTAGCATGACCGTACTAGTTGACTACACTTTTCGATCTGTTCAGTCAGTTTTAATGTGATTTTTTTAAGGTATAATATAACTGTCCATTCGTCAGCTAGGCCGTCAATTCGAGGCCACCCCATAGAGAAGGGAGAGAAGATATCGGAGAGCCGGGCATTTACATGCACCCCTACTCTAAGTAAACAAGTTTCCAGACATTAAATAAATACGTCTGTTTATCATATTATAATCATAACATTACATATGGGGTATTATCGTGGTACAAGTATTTATGGACTTATCAGTTTCTAAGTAATATCAATTTTATCATCTTATGACTCTTGAAAGCCACACATGTATTCTGAACAACGTTAATATGTGACCATCTCTGTATACTGAACAACGTTAATATGCGACCATCTCTGTATACTGAACAACGTTAATATGCGACCGTCTCTGTATACTGAATAACGTTGGTATGCGACCATCTCTGTATACTGAATAACGTTGGTATGCGACCATCTCTGTATACTGAATAACGTTGGTATGCGACCATCTCTGTATACTGAACGACGTTAATATGCGACCATCTCTGTATACTGAATAACGTTGGTATGCGACCATATAATACTTTTTATACTTTAAACATTTCGGACCGATTTTAAGCACTTCTTTAATGCTTTAAAACTTGATCAAGAGGCCACTTCTATGTTATTACCGACTTTTATTTAAAAAAATAATCTTGAAGTTGTGGTTTTACAGTTTTAAGTATAAATGTTGCTGGGTGTGTTATTAGGGTTCCAGTATTTCTAATGTTTTGTCGGTAGATGATGGGGAAGACGACAAAGACTGCAAAATGTATTTTCAATATATTTTGTGATGTAATTATAACAACCAGCATTCAAGTGGACAAAAACCAACTGTCTGATAAAACGCTGTAAAAGTTATATATAAATAAAGTGTTGATTAAAGTTACTTGTAACATATAACTAATTATAGTATGATGATTTTCACTCACTGTAAAACATGATTATTGGGTGATTTGTTCTTATAAAAGCCTCTGATATTATAATGAGGATTATCTCGATCATGTTGGTGGCTTCATGTTATTATAAGGTATTGACTGAATAAAAAAATGTCTAGGATGAAATATTACACTGTAACATAACAATACACAGCGGGTTGAACTCCGATGCAAACATAAGTCTGTACAGGGATGCTATAATATAGCATCCCTGGTCTGTATTAAGTAGTAAAACGCCCTCTCCCCACACAGCTATTTTTCTTAATTCACTGTATCTTATATAAAATATGTGTCTGATCAAGTGGTTATACAGGCTAGTAACAACTAGCCCGGCCCTCACTACTCACGGTTAGTACGAATCCCACTCGAAACCAAACAAATTACACCAGAAGCTGTCCAGCTAGTTCAGGAAGATCCATAGTTCTACCCAGATGTACGCATGGGTTTTCCTCCATCGTTAAAGCTGAAGCGGTCGACACATTGCCGTTGTTATCGATGTGAGAGAATAAAATATCTCTAGACGAAATCAGATAACTCGAACACTATAAAAGTATGACTAACATAGTTACTTCCCTTAGACCACAACCACTAAACGCTTCTTGGAAACATAACGATAGTGATGCGGTCCCATGTTGCAGAGCAAGTCTATGTGAGTACTTTCGGTTTCGCGATTTTAAGCACACTAAAATTTATGTGCAAGTAGGTTATCAGAGCCAACAACGAAACTTTCCATGAACATCTTATCTATGCTGTATTTTTACTTTGTACAACTATACGAATACACGTATAAATCATTCAAAATCTAAGACCATTTGTGTGTTTTTGCATTAAAATGGAATTCATCCACTTTTTATCATGTTGCTTGAAAAAATAAACAGAAAATTCAACATTTGACAAAAACTTAATCTTCGTTTTATGGTGTATTATTATCAAGGAACGTGCACGAATGACGTCAAAGGAGCAGACGATAGGGAACGCCCCGGTAATCAGACACACTGTCACCCCAAAATATAGGCCACATGACGCCCCTGCTTGCTCACTCATTGTGGATACGCCCTGTACATACACGCAACTCTCTATATACAGTCATACCTGTGAACAAAGGTCATCCTTGGGAAATATATTATGTGGCCTTTATTAACAGGCAGCCTGTATTCGGATGTCATTTTTTCCAAATTATCAATGTTCAAATAATGACCTTTATTCACGGGGTGGTCTTTATAAGGAAGTGGTCGCTAACACATGTTTGACTGTATACAAGTCTATATTGTGTGAGGTCATATATCGTCAACATGTAACTCTTAGGTTACAAACATAGTGTTTGTATCAAACTGGTTTGTAATTACATTTCTAATCGTAAATTTGCGCTGAATAAATTTAACAATTTCTTGTCGCCAAATAAAGTTAAATGATGGAAATTGAAAAATAACATTGACTGAGGGTTGTGTTTAAAATAAGAACCGCTTCAATCCGTTTATGTAATGGATCCGTTTACCATAAAAGTTGGAAATTTCTACTGTATTGTTACTTCTCCGTTCATAATTAAATTCACTACATATTGGCTGGAATATAAGTTGAATATTTACTCGTATTGAAATGATATGTCGTTCATGACTCCACTTATGACAGCAGACGATTTATGCTTGAGCACTTAATGCAAGTAAGCACGATTCCTGCCCCAACTTGGTGAATGTTAAGTACATGTAACTATAGATTCTACTTGCATATAATTATGTAAACGCTCAAATATTATAATACGGCACGAGTGGCCGAGTCGATTAAAATTCAAGATTGATCTAAAAAACATAAAATCAATGTACTATTGATTAGTTCAACCTTTTAATACAATTCTAGTTTACATACATGGGCATCTAATCTCCGGTTCCGTTTCTTAACAATAGCTGACCACAATACATGTTCAATGTATATTGTTTCTTACTCTGAAAAGATGGATGATTAGTTAACATAAAAATACACAATGCACAAAATAATAACGGGAAAATATATTCAACAATAGAAAGTTACATGTTATCACTTTTTTGTTAAATTGTAGTGACACGTTTGCTTTAAATTCATTACGTAATCCACGTATACAATTCATATCATTTATTTTAATCCGCAAATGCGATTAATAAGAATTTCTCATAGATTGGTTTGGTATTTGATGACAATCAATTACCTTGTAAGCCATATACCGTGCAGATGAACCTTAAAAAGGCCTTTTAATTTAAACTTCCTATCTTGTAAAATATAATGACATTTTTATTTTATCCATAAGTTATCAAATAAAATAATTGATTTTCTTAAATATTGTCATCACGGTATTCGTAAAATAATTAAAAATCTAGTCGACCGAAAGTAACAGTTCAGCAGTGTAATCTCTACAATATCATGACAAATCGTTCGTCGAAAGGTGAATGACATTATGTTTGTACCTGTTCACCCGACTGTCCGACTATGAATGCACGAGTTCTCGTGTAATGTTTGTACATTGTATTTTGATCGTATATACTTTCTCATTTCTTATCGCTGAGTGGTGTAATATAATATTTATAGTATGAAACCACAGTGAAGTGGAAATAAAAGGACACACGAAAACATATCAGTTACTTCAGAGAGCTTGGATATATGTTTAAATTTAATATTTAGACTTTGTCTTCAGTACGTAATTAACTCTTTTAAACGGTACGGCCTTAAAATTTATTCTTAGTTTCTGGTTACCCGACATACCCGGCTTATTTCCGCCTCCGGAACCTCGACTTTTTACTTAACCCGAGGAACGGAAAGTCCACTCTCACTTTCTACACTCATTCAAGAACTAAAAAAGCTCCGGAAGCCTATTTTTAATGAGCATATAACCAGAAACAAACATGTTTTATACCTTATTCGAGTTGTAATATAAGTCTTCGTTGTGACCGACTTATGAGTTCAGATACTTGTGACTTAATGTCTTCGGGCTAGAATATTTTTTCTGCTTTAATATCAAAGCGTGTTTGTTTTTCATTAAACTAGTTTGCGTCCCCTCAAACAACATTCATCAACCGTACAGCACTTAAACTAACTCATTCACGCATAGAAGCCAATTTCGCTCAGAACAAACCACAAAAATAGTTGAAGAAAATTAAACTTGAGACACGATTCAATAACTTTAGACAATTAAGCCGCCCAGTAGATCTACTTCATTAATTATAAATTATTCATAAAATTTTAGAATATACCTGTAACCAATGAATTATTCATTACGCTCGACCAGGTGCAGCCTCAAATGGTGCTATTTTTAGACACAGGCTGTTCGAGCTGTAGTGTATTGAGTTGCTCTGAACAGAGTTGGTGTAACGGACGGGGCTGTGTTGATACTCTGACGTTCGCTGTGGAAATACTTCATATATCTGTACATGGGACTGTCTTTCTTATATTGTAAATGTTTTATGTGTATATATCAATTACTCTGGGATAATGTACTTGATGTTGTGAGATACGGAACCAAATAGTACGGATTAAATGGTTATTTAAATGAGTGGAGAACGGCTTAATAATGTGGTTTATTTAGAACTAACGAAATCGCTCTGTGTTGGTGCTTATAAATACATTGATACATGTACGTTCGTTAAAATAAAACCCACAAGGATTTTTTTCTAAGTTCAGAATAATTACTGATGTGTTGTGGAAACTGAATTTCTGTTATCAAGTATGGATATACGCTGTCCACGTTTATTGTGTGTGTGGCTGATATGTCTAAGTCTATTCTCAGGTAAGGACTGTGTTATCTTAATTATGATTATCTGATGATGGGTTGTATATTAACACGATCAGATAAGCTATAGATGTATACATTATTTGATACTCTGCAAGTCGTGTTAATTGATGTCTCAGGCACATACTAGGGGTACATGTCTGTATTTTTATGTTGAAAACACGGTACTGACATCTGTACAACTTACTATGTTGTACATATCCACGGATTTCTTAATTAGTCTCAGGGTCGTAGGAACTGGGTATTTCGTCTTGGCACCTCCCCACAATAATTAATGTCAATTGTAAGGGTCATTGAGGTGCTGAAACCGATTCCACCCCAGACAGAATCTAAAATTACCCCCCCCCCCATCTGAAATTACTTTCTACGGGCCTGGTCTAATACTTATTTGAGCATTTGGTTGGTTGATTTTATGTAGTAACTCAATTCGGACGTGCCATCTCTGTGACCTGCCATACAGGGTCATTCTGGAAAATGTCTCACCACCACAAACTGTTCTTCTACCCACATATTCTCATTCTTCTATTGAATAGGATCAGTTTATCAATGGTAACCTGGTTTGTGTTAGAAAATCGGTGTGTAATTTATAGTTCAGAAATCAGATGAGATTGCATTAGGTCATAGTGCCCTAACACACTGTAGGCATGAATGTATTGAAGTGTAAAAAATGGTCTTTGATTTTAAGCAAAAAAAACAAAATAACATTTTATCATAATTATGATATAGACCAGGTACATTAATTAGCCTTAACTAAGTCTGGCTTTCCTGTTGACCAAATGAGTTCAGACAGGCTATTTTCTGAGTCTGCAATTAAAACAAATCTCTGTGTCAAAAGTTAAACAGTAATGAATTGGACTCTACCATAAATGTGTAGCCATTATATGCCATTCCTTCAACATACAAGCCCCCTCATTATATTTCCTTAAATGTTCTTCACAATTTTGTCCATGGACTTTAATAGTGTGTCCCCTTGGAATGGAATTCATGAAAACATTATTTTTTCATGAATTATTCCTGCATACATCATGAATTATTAGTTCCTGAAGCATGAATAACTATTTGACACAGGGGCTGGTATATTTACACCATCATTGACAGACTTGATGAGTTACTGAACCCTGTAGTATGATAATATCTTTATGTATAGATTTGTGTAAGATCAAAGTATTTTTCTATGACCATGACCCTGACTTCTACATCAAAAGTATTCATCCAGAATAAATGGATTGTTTGTTGTTGCTGTCCAGAATGATATACAACACCATGCTGTCTGTTCTGTAACATTAATTTCTATGAAATTGAGCTGAAGACATTAAGAATCTCAGTTCACTAGCTAGCTACCCTGGAAGCAATGGAGTAAACTTTAATTAACCAGCGTTAATGGTGTTTTAAGGTAATACAAAACATGACAAATGATATGAACAAAATTTGTTTTGCAGATTTCTTATCTTGCTGTGATTTTTTTCTTTTGAGTTACGTAATTATGAGGTGCATTTGTTTATTTTCTCATCTCCACAAAATATTTTACCTGTTGGTTCTGTAATTTAACTGAGAGAACTCATTAAGTTTAGTATGATTGTTTTTACTGCAAATCACTCGCAGATATGCACAGCTAAACATGCATACTCTACTGTATAAGTAGAAATGATCTAACACAAGTACAGTCTGAACTGTGTTAAAGCAGTCACCTCAAAATAATGGCCACCCTGTGAATAAAGGTCATTCTCTTAAAAAACTGCCATTGATAATGTAGAACAAAATTACCTCCAAATAAGGGTCACCAGTCAATTAAGGCCACTTTTAATATTTCCAAAAGGTGGCCTTTGTTTGCAGTTTTGACTGTATGTCTGTCTTACTCTAACTAAAAGTTCTGTGGCACTATAATATGTCTGTCATCAGAGTGCCATACATGGTGTTATATGGTATGATAGCACTTGGTCCATTTAGTCCAACTAATTTGTTAGAGATGGCGAGTTGACACTTTTATTTTGAGCCGACTAGAGAAATGGGCAGTAAACTTGTATATAGTCAAAATATCCCAAATAGAGTAAAACCAAAAAAATAAAAAATAAAGAAGTCTTGGAAAGGAGAGGTTTAACTGAAAATACGTTAAATTGGTTGAGGAAGGACCCGAATTCAACATCAGAGGCTAGGCCTTAAAATTATTCAATGAGTGTATGTCGATCCTTTCCCTGTTCCTTGGTTTATAGTTTTTGTCTTATTTTTGTTGGATAATAAGGTAACAATGATATGGAAGATTGATGGTTCTACCCAGATATATGCATGCATTTGGTCTTCCTTCACTATAAAGGGCTTTCATTTGACCCTTATTTATGGTGTTATGACTCTTGAAATTAGTAAGATAAGGCTTCTGACTTTTGAGAATTTGTATCTATTTAGGGTAAAATTTGTAATTTAACAAGAGTATGAAATTTGGCTGATTCATTAAATTGTAATCAGCCAAGGGCCATATTTCACCCTCAGCTTTTGACGTCTAATGAGAACACTGCTAAGTCAATGTTGGCTGGAAATCTCACCACAGTCATGGCTGTTGGTATGACCAAACAATAAAATAATTTCAGTACACCTAAGCTGAGCTAAATGTAGACTGGATTGTAGGGTATTCTGTAATCCTGCACTGGTATATGGTAAGTAAAATGTGAACACTACAATAGATGATTGCCTTGTTACAACTTCATGGATCTATACTGTATTATGGATGGGTTCTGTCTGTAGAAAATAATTGAAAACCAAAACTTTCCAAAATCCTAATGTTTCCTTAAATCATTTTTGACATTTATTGAGGAATATTTGCACATTGAAATAAACCGTCATTTAGAAAATGTCTACTTGGTTCAATCGAACTTGTCTGTGCATTCAGAAATTAATTTGCCTGTGTGCAAATACTGTAACTTGGAGGGGGGTATTCTGCTTGCGATTATGAATGTTACTGTCTGCAATCAAATTGCCTTAAAACATGTACAGTACGTCTTGTATTGGTTACTGAATGCAGAACTTCACCAATTCTGACCAGTCTTACCTGACTGTGTGAATTGTTGAGCTATTTAACCATATTTAAGGAGGGGGGGGGGGGGCACTTATTAGTTGTGTTGGTATGCCTTACCCCCTTTGATGAATTTTGTTCTTAATACTTAAGAAAAAAAGGGGAGGCCTCCAATTGGTCCAGTGGCTTATAAAAGTCTCTGACTTCAAATCACACGCTGTGAGTTGGAGTCACCGCCAGGATCTGAAGAAAATCAAGTGAGGTTCTTCCTTTAGGGCCGGTTGGTCGGCTGAATTTACAAATATAGTTTACGAATAGTTTGGGGATATAGTTCATGTGAAAATAGAATTTTTTTAATGCCTTTTTTGTTGTAAGTCCTTTGGTCAAAGTTTATTTGATGTAATCTTTAGTAAGTGGATTCCTAATTTATAAGTCTTACTTACTACACAAGAGTATATCAGTTGATTAACTTACGTAGCACGTCATTAAACTTTCTTGTAGATTTCTATTCATTATGTTCAATTATCATCATCAATCTTAATATGGGTGTTTGATGATTTAGAGCAAAATCAATGATTTATTGATCAGAGAACTCGGGGAAACATTGGTATGATATAAAGAACAGCAGTATAACTAATAGCTTGTAAATATTGATACAGATGAGTGAGAATATCATGAGTCTTGTTGTCATTTTTGCTGCTTTGGTGTAGATATAAGTTTGTTTGCTATGTTTATTGTGGATACAAGATACAATGTGTATTGGTTTATTGATGCTTCTGAAGTCCAACATGGTGACTGCAGCAAGAGTTTAACTAAATTATAAACCTAGGAAAGTCTCATTTATGGTGATGAAATTTGTTTACAAGATTATTTAGAAATAATACTGGGAGTAAATAATGTTCCTGATTCCCTCTTACCAAACCAACCCTATTTTTTTGTCAACCAAATGTTTATTAGGTCTTAGTCAATTTTTCTACTTACCAATATTTTTCCAAACAAGATTTTTTTTAAAGAAAATGTTCATTAATTCAGCTACTAATTGTCAGCTGTACTTACGCAAGTATTTTATTAGGATATTAATTACAGTATAGCTGTATATTAATACCTCGCTATTAAATGTCAAAGAAATTAAAGCAAATTATGAAGTCATTTATATCGTTTGATCATGCTCTTGATTGCGCTCACACAAAATGCTGCAAGGTTTTCATGACATGGCATTCAATTTGTATGATACTTAGAAATTTCCACAGTCAGCAGGTCCGAAATAAGAAAACTAACATACACTGTATATTGATCTCGGTAGATCTCCATTCGAGTTGTCAACTGATAGATATACATTTATTGTAGTTACTTAAGTTATATATACATCACACATTCTAAGGTCTTTTTTGTAAAATGTTACGTCTCAATTTAAGTTTAATCATCAAACTTATATGTAAGAAATTCTACAATTATTTTGAAGTTTCCCCTCGTTTTTAAGTCCATCAAACAAACTGTGACTGATGTTTGTCAGAATCATGAGGAAAAAACATGCATATCAGTATTTTTCATAGATGCAAGTTTTGGAATTTCTTGTGTAATTGCTCAGAGTTCTAGTTGTGCCGAGGATGAGGACTGTCACGTTCGGTGATTGATGTTTCACGGCCGCGGCACCTAAGCTCTGGAATGCACTGCCAACAGCACTCAGAGACAATAAAACACTACCGTCATTCAAGAAAGCGCTGAAAACGCACTATTTTACAAAAGCTTACTCAGGCTATTAGGTTTTACTTCTTAGATAGTATTTAATTCCTTTGAAGTATGGGGGTCTCTTTAAAGGTAGTATCTTTATACCTTTGGAGACGGTTTCTCGTAGCAGTGGTATCTTGACGCTGTTCTGGAAACACTAATTTAAATGTACCTTTAGTAAACATTCAGTGAAGTTGCGTAGTGAACAGTGAACACCGGCTGGTGGAGTAATGCGCGTGTGAACTGGCCAAACAGCTTACGAAGCCAACCGGACTTGAATCATTTTAGAATTATTGTGTACCTTACTTGTCTGTATAAATTAATGGTGGATTTGTTGACTTATAAATTTATCCATAGTTGTATATATTTTACCCAAATCATTTTTTTTACTAACATGTTTGTATTCATTACATATTGTTTTAACCATGTCGTAATCGTGATTGTACAGCACTTTTGAACGTGTAATTACATGAAAAAAGGGCTATATTTAGTATAATAATAAAAAATAATCTTGTCACATGCCATAGATTGCCAAAATTGAACGTACCCTCATCTTGTAACATGTCATAGATTTGCAAAATTGAACTTACCCTCATCTTGTAACATGCCATAGATTGCCAAAATTGAACGTACCCTCATCTTGTAACATGTCATAGATTTGCAAAATTATACTTACCCTCATCTTGTAACATATCATAGATTGCCAAAATTGAACGTACCCTCATCTTGAAACATGTCATAGATTTGCAAAATTATACTTACCCTCATCTTGTAACATATCATAGATTGCCAAAATTATACTTACCCTCATCTTGTAACATGTCATAGATTTGCAAAATTGAACTTACCCTCATCTTGTAACATATCATAGATTTGCAAAATTGAACTTACCCTCATCTTGTCACATGCCATAGATTTGCAAAATTATACTTACCCTCATCTTGTAACATGTCATAGATTTGCAAAATTGAACTTACCCTCATCTTGTAACATGCCATAGATTGCCAAAATTGAACGTACCCTCATCTTGAAACATGTCATAGATTTGCAAAATTATACTTACCCTCATCTTGTAACATATCATAGATTGCCAAAATTGAATTTACAACAATAACAATAACTGTACTGACTTGTAATATGTCATAAATTGATAAAATTGAACATACTCTCTCAATCTCATTTATTGAACATTTCATGAGTACTGTATAGTTCAAAGCTTAATTGTCCTCAAGAAATCATGATTATTTCAAGGACTGTTCATGAACCTTATTTTCAAGAACTGATGAAGAATTTGTTTCATTTGCAGTTTCATGACATTTCAAGAATATTTCATGATTTGTTCATGAACAGTAACAGTTCATTTTGCTGGGTTGTAACATATTATGTAACCCTTTCCTTGTAACATGTCATAGGTTTCTGAGACTCAAGCATATAGTATTGGTTAATTGCCATCTCATTTCTACTGGGTACATAATATCATGGTTGTATGGTTAAAACATAATCATGGCTGTAATTTGAACATTGCGGATGATAAGCCATAATGGATTCTGAGAATTGCTCAAAGTTTAATGTCTCTTTGTCAACATTGTTTCTTTCAAACCCCATGTTGCACTAATTTGATTTGAATCATATAATGGTGAATTTGTTTCACTCTTAATTGGCAATTAGTGTATAAGAGAACCCTACCTAAGTCACAAGGTGTTATATTTCAGTAACCATTAAACCTTGTTAACTCCGAATTATTTATCTTACACTGACAGACATTCCATTATGTACTGAAATGTAAGTAAATGCAGTGTAACAGGTGTCTTGTAAGTTGCTGATTGGAGAGAAATATCCATAAAGAAGACAGTTTACTGTTTTTGATGTCATTGGTATTGTTTGTAGGTTTAGTTACTGTCGGTTATTTATCCTGATATTTAACCAAAATTTTCTCTATTTTATGAAATTACTTGGAAAAAAAAAATCATTAGTCACAAAACTTTTTTTCAAATTTATTTTATTTTGTTTTGGTATATGAACTTCATATGAAGAGCGTCCAAGACTGAGTGGTTATATGTGGCATTTGGTCTCTGACTGGTTAAATGTCCTCTGACGTCTGTGAGTTCATATCTCACCTTGATCCAAATAACCTGAGATTATTATAGCTTAGAAATAATGTCAGTGGTTTTACCCATATGTATGCCTGGGGTATTAAAAGTTTGAAATGTCACCAAATGAGTAGCAGAAAACAATAGGCTCGGTTTGGTATAGTTAGAACCAAGAACTTTTTATGTTACACCTTATCCAATCTTCACCAAACTTAGTCTCATTAAATTTTGTTCTTGGCATAATTAATGTGTTTGCTGAGTTTTTTGTTCACGTAAGGTGTGTATGATAATCATGACTTTCTTGTTTAATGTCGGGATCGTGAAAGAAAACTGGAATTGGTGGGATATTTTTATCAATAATGCAACTAAGGGTTAAAGAAAGTTGAATAATTTGTCTAGACAAGTTACAGGGGAATGATAGATTATGTAATGGAGGGTGTATATCAAATATTAACCCACAGATAAATGGGAATGTAGTGTTCCCTCGGGCATTGTCATACGAAAGTATATTACAGTTTTGCTTACCTATCTGTTTCTGTATGTTATGAACTGGTCATTTCACACGGGATAGAGAATTCAATGTTGTTAATGTGTCAAAAAATCAATATTTTGTAAATTTAATTTGCATGCCCCCCCCCCCACCCGACATCTAATGACTTACCTTTTTGGGTTGTTAAAACGATATTGAAGTCCAATGAATCAAATTTGTTCTCAATATTATAATATCTGCATTATTTGGACTTTGGTTATTACAACACCTTAAGAAATCTATATTTTCAGTACCAAGGAAATATGCTAAAAATTCATCAATTATCTAGTTGAGTGCTTTAAGAAGATAGAAATAAAAGGAGTGGGTCTGATCTTCTTGCAACATCTGTCTGAAAGTTGTACAACAATTAGCTTTCATATAACCTGTAAATTCACCCGTTTAGAAGGTACGAAACATCTGTTTACCATGAAAATCAATATTTTTCTGAAAATTACTATAAAACAGACAAAGCTTTCTCATCTTCCAATTAATGCTTGGAAAACAAAACATCAGACAAACAGGTTTAGTTTAAACCATTAATCTTACATACAGAATCTATTTGAAAGGAACAAAATGTAACATGCTGGCTTAATCAAGCTGTTTGATTGAATTTCATACAAAGGTGTATTTAATAATATTTATATACCTGCTAGGCTTTTAAGGAAGTAACATTACTTTTCTAGCAAGTCTTTGATGAAATCTCTTTTTTGCTTTTAGTTCATACAATATATTTGGAAAGTAATTATGTTTGTGTTTACTTAAATTGACCCTAAATAACTGGGTATGACAGTAGCTGATCAATTAAAGTTTCATTTTTTTCTGATCAATTAAAGTTTCTTTTTTTTTTTTAATTAACTTTCATGCTTAAAAGTACAACTTACTTAGTTTAGTTTAAACATCCAGTTAACTGTACCAGAATGTCACATGATCTGTGTTAGAAACGTAACTGATGTATATTATGAAGGGTGCTGCTGACGGACCTTTGAAAACATTAATAGTTCATGAACTATGAATTACTATTTGACCCTCGGACATTAATGCATTATGGTTGCTTGGTTATGGTCTCTTTAATAGTAGAAATTGTGACTACCGCCTTACCACCATGAGTTCAAATCTCACCTGGGATCAGATAAATTGTGCATGTGAAAGGAAAGCTTAATAATTGTAAGTTCAATGGTTATAACCAGGTGTATGTATGGAGGGGTACCATTCCTCCACTGTTACAACTGCAGGGAAGTCACCAAATCACACTTCAAATGCTGTTGGTGCTTTTTTTAACCCAGCGAAAAAAAAAATTATATGAATTTACTTGGATATAAACAGCAATTTTTAAGATGTTTTTTATTTCAATTTTTTTTTTTAGTTTCTTTGATAAATGATTACTTTTGATTTATCATTTTTATCTGGCATGTGGGTCGGGTGATTAAAATAATATGCTGTTGTTGGATGTTTATAAAATATATCATATGTGGAGATATCATTTTGTTACAGTTATGATCATATTATGATAAAGATAAGATTACCTTGGGAGATAACTTGTCACTCTGGTTATTATTTTGTTTGATGTATGGAGCTAACCATTCCTGATCAAAATAAAAAGACTACTTTAGTTGCCAGGGTTTTATTGCGGGTCAAATTCTGTTTCCGAGGATCTTTATTTCCTAGTTTCAAGCTAGAAGAGTTTGTTTTGTGCCCACGCACTCAGTAAATCAGCCTATCCTAGCTAGTTTATGATGGTTTTGGCCTTACTGGTTGGATCGTCAACTGTTACCAGTTCAAACTTGTAAATTGTCAGTTAATTATTGATATCTGTGCATGTTAAAATATTAGCCCGTTTTTTACTTATGTCATTTTTAGAATTTCTAATGGAGTCAAGACAATATAAAAATATTTAAAAATAATTAATCATTTTCATATTTTCAGATTAAATATGCTCTCAAGAGATTGACCTAATATGTGGATATACCAATATTTCTTTTAATTGACATTAACAAAAACATAATAAAAGACATTGAGTCACTTTGAGTTCTAATTAAACAGTTTTATTACATCATGTTGTTTAATCAATTTTATGAAGAATCTAATTGCCCAGTGAGTACTCTTTAACTTTCTGTTTGTTTGTTTAATCTAAATGTATTTCTGAGCAATTTATTGTCCACAAAAATATCTGGTTAATGTCTGCTTATAGACCAATACATAAAAAGACAATACTTCAGTCATTTAGCCAGCAAATTAATCATATTTGGAGAGAAATCAGAATTGACAACGATCAATGTTAATAATTTTTTCTATCGCGTTGAATAAACACAATGTCATGTTTAATTTAACCATCTGTCATTTCTTCAAATAATGAGTCACTGCATAAACTCAAAGAAATATCTGATTTCACACATATCCAATAAATTGTGCGACACATTATTAAATTTTTAATATCTAATTGATAACTGATATATCAATTAACACTTCAAGTGAAAAAAGACTACTTTATTATGTTATCTAATGATTATTTGTTCACCTGAGCATGTAGTTATTGTGAGCTATAATTGTGATCACTCACCATCTGCCTTAGTTGTCTAATTGTTTTACTTCAAATGTTACATTACTACAACGATTGTATGATTTAAATAAGATTTCATGGAGGGGGTCCCTAAATTGCCTTTTTGTATAATTTGCTTTTTAAGTTATACAATTTTTTTTTGTCTCTGGTTACCTGGCCTACCCTAATTTTACCTCATAACCAGTTTCTAACTACTGTTACCTTTTAACATGCTTTCAAGAACTGCCCTTTCCCTGTCCCATTTTTAATGAGCACGAAAACAGAAGCAAACAGTTTCATTTTGTGCCTAATTTTAAAAATACTGGGGTGGGTAATTTTGTTAAGTACATTTTGTACTACTACATCAGTCATGTTTTTTTCTCCACATCTCTGTATTTGAACATTAATCAATTCTTACACATTTTATGTATTGATTATCTGTAATAAGTCTTTAGTTGATAAAATTTGAATATGATGTAAAGTCTGAGCTTTTATGGAATCAACAAAATTTTCAATACAAATCATCCACCAGATGTCGCTCTGATGATATTTTTATCACCTGCTTTGAGTACTCTATTGTTCAATTTAATTAATGGATAGCATATGCTGTACAGGGCCTTTGTTCCTATGGTAGAATATAAAATAGAGAAATGACACCAAATATTAATAACTCAAATATGAAGATTTTATCTCTGTTTGAGCTGTGAGAGTTGATTTTTTTACAACATATTTTTAGGTGTGATCGTAAGATTTAATGGCTTTTAAAGCTTTATTTTAGCTTTGAATACTGGAAGGATTTAGAGAGTGTCAAGTTAATGCAAAAACCCTTACTACAATGTTTTTGAATAATCGTTCCAATTGTACAATGACAAAATAATTTTAAGGACTTGGATGGACAGATTTGCAACACACCAGCGTATGACATTGAGCCCAAGGCCACCCTTAAAAGATATTTTGTTTGCTGTAACGCTACCTACTAACCAGAAAGGATCCTACCTAACTTTCTCTTGGCCTCTCAGGTAAAAAAATCTAAGTAATACAAATAGTATTATGCATATAATTATGTATTTTAGATTACATATGAAAATTAAATTGTAAAAAATAATTCCTACCTACCTACCTACTGAACATTTCTCTGGGTGGGTTTATTGCTAACAAACATTTTTAAGGATGGCAGTCACAGATCCTAAAAAAATATAATAAACATAATGTGAAAAATCCTTTTTTCGACCCTTTGTTGTTGTTGTTTTTGTTATGGAACATGATTTAAACAGTACCTTATTTCACACACAGTGTTTCAGAGTGTAAAAGAGATTTCTGGGTAGTTGAGGGTCTGTTGGGGGAGTCATATTCTGGTTGCCTGTGGATATATAGATTCTGTTTCATTGACTATGGATAATATCTCTCTTGATTACCCTCATTGATATTGAGGTCCTCAGTATGGGTTATATTAGTTTTATTGTTTTCTATAATGTCACCGTGGAAACTGATGTTGATTTTGAATGTGAATTCAATGCATTGACAAACAATATTGTTAATTACTTACACAATACAAATATGTGTGTTTGGATTGGAGTACATTATAACCTAGAATTAACTGGACATATTCAAGTACCCACATCCCATCTGGAGTGTGGCAAGTTCTCTACAGAGTCAGCCCTCTTCTAACGATGTTTACATATCAGGCTAGAATTACCATGTTCGAGAGATTCCAAAAAGCCTAACAAGTGGTTACATTGGCATCACATTATGGCAGTATAAACAAACAAAGAGTTTAAGAAAACATTATCAACCTTTTGAACTCTTTAAAGATAAAAGTTCTGATCATAATTATGATTAGTGTTGATCATAAAAAAGCTTGTCAATATGCCACTGACAAAGATGTGAGTCATGTTTCCGTTGTTTGGACAGACATGTAATAACACATCACTTAGTTCTGTGGTTGTCCAAATTTATGTTTTAAAACAGAACAAGAAATCATAGGAGCTCAAAGTCAAGAAATTGTCCCTCCTGACAGTTTTGTCTTTTCACGTTTTTATGATACCCAAACTTTAAATAATTGGATCATGTTGACTTTTGTATATTACGTACTGGAAAATGTGCTGGGTAGACTGTGAAGAAGGCAAAAACTGAAGGAAAAAACAAAACAAATCAAGACTTCAAACTCCTATGCAAGAAATAAATGACACATTATCTGTATATAAGGTTTTTAAAACATGTTCAATCGGTTTCACTGCTTGTTATTATTTTACTTTTATTCCTCCATTTTCTGAAGAGTTTCACTGCTTGTGATGCATGAGTTATAAGATGTCACACTCATGATTGGACTGAGATGATCGGTGGTAGAGTAGTAACGCTCGCAGGTCTACTGAAAGAAAGGTCATGTTTTCGATTCTTGGCTAATCTGGCATATTTTATGGTAACATTAAGTTTGTCTTCTTGCATGACCAGAGATTATTTAGTCAAATGACTGAAAATGAGACGTAAATTGGTGCAAAAACTATTACTCGCGTGTGTAATCATTTGTCTGGAAAATTCCAAATATTCCCGACTTTATTCATAGACTTCACCGAAATGTTATCCAACAAGCATTGTTTTTAGTGTACCATTCTATAATATTACCTGATACAGCCTGTGTACATTGTGGAGAGTAGCATTCAATGTTTCTCCTTTCATCAATGATTCTGTATCTCCGAGGAATGCTCGTATCAGTATGCTGGAGATGCTGTTCTTTTTTCCTATCACTATAATTTAGGGCGTGTTTATATTACTTAATCTGGGAGCCAACTATGCAATATGCTTTTTTGTCAGCTAAGTTAACAGTCAAATACATCAAGGGAAACCTTTAAAGCCAAGTAGTAACTTTGGGGTCAGACCTCAGATGTCTGTTTACTTCTATTCAGTACTTTAATTATATTGAACTGCTATTGGTTTAGCTAAAATACCTTGACTGACCTCAGGTTCAGGACCCTTAGTGTGGCACAGGCTGTCTGTGATGATAGCTAGTAATCAAGACATAATATCTAAGCTATTCAGTTGTCCTCAACCACCATTTGTTTATGTGGAGAAGTTAGAAGTTATAATTAATTGTGGAGAACAGGGTTAGTCCTGGTACAGAATACAGGAAAACTGCCATGGTTAGGTTGACTGCCTGCCAGTATATAATTAAAATACTGTTGAGAACAGGTGTAAGACCCCTAAAAATGATATATTTCATTTATTTTGAGATACCTGATTTATTGTCAATTAAAGCAGGTACAGTAACCTACATGTATTTTAGTCCAAGCATATCAACAGTTTTATAATGGTAATATCATGGACAATTCATGGCTTCATTTTAAAGAGTGACTTCATAATTATATTTGTATCCTTAAATTTCCCCTTTGAAACATGATTTTTTCTAGAACTGACTTCTCGCATATTTCATGAATAGTTTATGAAGTATGAACAAATGTTTGACAGGGTTTGTACTCAAAGACATTTCATGAAATTTTTCATCCAGTGCTTTAACCTTGAGAAATTCATTTTGCTGGAGAAATATACCACAGTTCTAAGCAAAATAAAACCACTGAGTTATATTTAAAAAACATAAACATAATATACTATTACATGTAAATTAATATATGCATGGAGCACTTATTTGCAGTATGCAATTACGTTAATTGAGTCATTTTCCAGAAAATCATGAAAACCATGGCAACCGTTGGTTTATTTGTATTTACTTCTAGCTAATAGATTGATGAAATCTCCTTCTTGTAAGGACTATAAAACTTAATTCATGATCAAACTGACTATAAAACATAAGATAATTGCTTGTATGATGTGATAGAATATAACAGGGTGCTTGAAGCTGTAAGATTTGAGCAAACATCCTTGAGTTTACCTGTGTGTGTACATTAATCAACCGCAGAGTTACTGCAATAATTGTGTACACAGGTACCAGTCAGTTAACTTAAGGTACTGAATAATTGTGTACACAGGTACCAGTTAATTAACTTAAGGTACCGGGACCAGTCAACTTTAGATACATAGTTTCATGTGGCAGACTAATGGTAACCTTGTACGGAGTCCAGTCTTCGAATTAGTGGGTTGCCCCCTGCCCAAAAGGATTTTTTCCTTCTTTAAGTATTTTGAGGGACAACCTAGTTTTAGAGAGTTTCCTTCATAATGCATTATATAGTCGGGCAACCTGGCACAAAAAATTAATTCAAAGACTGCTGAGCCGGATGGATGGACGAACAAACATCTGGGGGTGGCATAAAACAAACATGACAGGCATTTCCATCATATTTATAGGACTCCATATTTGCCAGTTTTATATCAAGGAAATTTCAAGTGGTTCCAGTCATCTTATCAGGTTCAGTTGTAATAAGATGATTAGACATGTAGTCAGTCTAGCTGGTATGTGGAATGATACAGACTATAAATCATTAAAATATCATGCCTTCAAGTATGATACCCTATCCTTAGCACCAGAATAACATTATGACTGGCTAATTACTGTTACTATATGACCTGATGGTTGCAATTATACTCACTAATAAGCTGATTAACTTGGTGTTAATTGTTTCATACTAACCCTAGCTGTCTGTACTATCTGTTTATATGTGAATCATGATGCAACTGACTCCACATGATGTTGTTAAAGATTGGAGAAAATTCTCTGTGCACAATTTGTAATGTACTTAGGACTTCTCTAAAAGCATTTTCTAGGGCTTTTTTCACTAGGATTTAGTGAAGGTTACTTGGTGACTTTTCCTGCTTTAACAGTGGAGGAAAATCCCAGCATACTGTGACCTGAGTAACGAACTTAACCAAAGTTTAAGGTAGTTAAGCTAGCTGGACAGCTCTCTCACCTGTGTAATTTATCCTGTACCGGTTAGGCCTAGTAATTGTTAGTCAGAGACCTTAAACCTAATCTTTCATTTATAGGAATCCCCTCTCTGATACTTCTAAACATACACCAATCTTGTGTTAATGTTGTCATTGTTAAGTGACTCAACTTGTATTGGATTCTTTAAAGTGGCTCCATTACTTGTTTGTTTTCATCCCATTTTCAATTAAATCATCGTTATTTTTGGAACAGTGGTCTGTTTAATTGCTTTATATTTAGCAACTCGAAATGAAATGAAACTGCAAATATCAATATGACCACTTGTAGAAATTTCATCCATTTATGATTTCAGTTGATGAATGTATTGTAACCATCTGTACAACTCCAGATTTTTGCCAAATTATAATGTAGTCGGAATTATAATAATGCCAGTCATTTCAAACACCAGGAAAATTTTATTTTAACCTTGTTTAAAACATGAACCAGTGTAAAATTCCATCATTTAATTACCTCTGTTTAATATGTCAGTGCAATTTATTGATCTGATTCTATAACAAATGATTGTGTGTTGACTACTAGGTAATGTTGTAGAGTACAAAGTTTGAAATTTATGGCATGGAAATATATCAGTCTTAATTAGCAACATATTTTGAATTTACACAAACAAGTTCTAACTCTTCAAGCTTACAAAAAATAAGTGCCAGTTTTGTGTAATCTTGACTCATATCATCATCATTATTTTTTAGGATGTTTCCAAGTATACCTGGTATATGTCAATCAGTCAATCTTATTCATTTGTGGATAATTGTTTCAAGCAAACAACAAACATTAAAACAGCCAAACATCTTATAATTATTATTACTAAAAACAGTCATATATGATATTAAAACAGTCCACTGTTTATATTATTTCATAACATAGTCATACATACAATGTATTATATAATATCAAAACAGATCAAACGATAACTTCTTTGTTGCAACAGACAAATTAATATTGTAAGCTTTGGGAACATAAGACATAAACATGGACATATATCATAAAGTCCAATCAATGTCTGCCTCAAGCTAAGCTTGTTTCCTGGAAATATCATGTTTAAATGCTTTACAATAGTGACAGAGACAAGTTACATGTAGTTTGTAGATCACACAGATCCCTACAAGCCTAATGATCTGGGCAGGTGTAATCATCAGAAAATCCACGAAAAGCATGGAAAATGCAGACATTTTCTGTAAGGTAGAAGTGAAGCTTTATGCATTAATTTTGTTCCAATCCAAGACGTATTTAATTCTTATTGAATACATTTTGATAACGATACTATGGTAATTGTTTACAAGTAATCTGCTTGATTCTGATTTGAATAATACATAAATAAAATACATGTACAGATAAATAAGAAATTGGATTACTGGTACTTTAGTGTACATTTCTTATGTAGATGAGCTTTTAACTCCCCGCAAATTCACCTCAAGCCAGTGGTCCGAGGCTGAATATTGTAATTATAAAATTATAGTCCTCTATAATGTTACATTAGATTTGTTTAATGACCCCCTTCGGGCATGGTTGGTTTACTGGTATATGTGTCAAGAGACAATTATAAATTTTTTAAGACTAATTTGCAAAGTCAAGACTGAATAAACGACAAAAACTGGCAAACATTATCTAAACGATTCTGTGCAGGTAGTGCAGGTAGAAGGTTTGACACATAAATGGTTAAATTTTATGTGTTTTCCATTTTTTGTGCCAATTTTAAGCCCTGATATAGATCATTATTGTAGACACAGACTATAAGAATGACTCTATACAGCTTCAAGATTATATCAATTTGATTCTCAGACCTCATATAGGTATTAGTAATTATAATACAAGTTCCAATTACGTCATATTCCTGATCATTATTATTTTGTTAGAACACGTATATGATTAAACTTTAGATAGAAGCCCGTATGCAATATAATACAGGAGCAAATTTTCCTAGTTTCTAACTCTAGACAACGTTAAGATTATTTATTAGTCTGGTACCTTCATGTGTCTTAGAAACAACAACAAACAAACAACAATAGATCTTGAATTATTTCCTTCTTGTTAGAACTAATGTTTAGACTGAATTGTGTAAGAAAGTTTACTTTGCTGTGCATGATGGGAGAGTATAAAACTGAGGTCTTGTATATCAATAGAATGTTAACAAACTGGATGTTCACCAAACATATTTTTACAATATTAAATGGTTAAGTGATAACAGAAAATACGTATGTTTTGGTTTTCTTATTGCATTAATGTGTAATTGTCTTGGCAAGAAATTAATGCTCCTTCATTCATAAAATGTTTTTAGATATACAAGGTAGACTAATTGTTTCTCAGATGATCATTTAAAATGTGCTGCAACATCTACCAGTACTAAAGGCTGTGGCCATGGTCCATTGGTTAAAGGGGCATGCCCTGAAACTGAAGCGTCTCAATCAAGTTATGAAAGCCTTGTAAAATATTTACAAAATATCTCGCTAGTTTACTCAACATACACATTTCAAGATTTACCAAACCTGCAGATTTCAGCCTCAAAAATCATTTGTCATTTTCACGACTCGACCCTTTCGGTGTCTGTCAAACCCGAAAACATCGTGGAAAAAATGTCAACAAAATGAAATGGTAAGTATTGCTCATGTTATGCTCACTTGAAAGGCAGCGCACATGCTCAGTTAAACTCTCAGATGTATCGGAAATATCGTTGTCGTCAATAAAAGGCTGACAGCCTTTTATTCAAACCGACATACATTATATATTAAATACCGACGCGTGTGTTATAGGGTCAATTTTGAACACACATTCTTCTTTGACTTTTCGGTAATAATTATTTTTTCATGTGACAAACACATTTTTGGTGTACGAAAAAAAACAACAGCATATCCTGGGTATGCCCCTTTAATGCGCTGGACTTATAATCGGGTGATAAGGGTTTCAAATCTCAGTCGCAGTAGGTTGATCATTCTATAAAAATTTGACAAAAATATTGATTTTTTGTTGGAAGGGTAGGTTAGTTACTCAGGTTTAAATCTAGACAAGAAAAACTGTTGAGGTGAACTATACATTGTATAGACATGTATAAATGAAAATTCATTGAAATAAACCCACTGAAATGAAACAAGGTATTAATTCTTGCCAGAAGTACACTTAAGGACTTAACTGCAAGTTTTGTTGTCAAAGATTAGTGTCATTTATGTCCATGACTTAATGCTGTTCACTAGAAAACTTACTGACTTAATGTCATGTTTGTAGCTGCATTCCTTTTTTGCTGATTTATTATGGACATTTCTTCCTGTGTTAGTGATGTTACATTGTTCTACAATACTGGAACAGTATTCTCGGAGGAATAATCAAAGTGACAAGACTTACTGATAACATAAATTGGGACACCTGCTCACTGAAGTATTTGTATGTTATATGTAGAAGTGGAAAGTATGTGTGCTAATATTTACATAACTATATAGCATTGTTACATGTACATGAGCATGCTTCCTGTATACTTGCAAGCAGCATGCATCACAGAGTATGTAAGCGAGCATTGTACGTGAGCATGAACACTGTTGCAGTGTTAGATAATGTGGCAGCTCAGCATACTATAGTTCTAATCGTGCAACACTGTACTAAATTAACAATGTACTTTTGTATAATGATGATATATTTCATTGCAAGTATCAGGAGTCATTACAATATGTCTGTATATATAGACTCGGCTCAATTGTTCTGATCATCATGAGGCCTTCCTGAAAGAATGTTTGTTGTAACCCTTTTCAGTGGGTATAGATAGGTAGAAAATATTTCTTTTACAATTTCTTTTACATTCAATCCAAAATACCTGTCAAAATATATATATTGAGAAAAAAGTTACCCAAGAGACGAAACAAATGTTGGCTGGGTCGTATTTTGGTGTGTAGGTAGTGTAACCCCACAATGAAATATTTTTTTAAGGATTGCCTGACAATATTAATGATTGCTGACTGTGATCAATGTCGCACTAAATTGCTTTACAGCATTATAAGTGTGTTTCACAAAATTTTAGTGAGTTTTGGTCTAATGTACGCAGTTTCCATCTTCGCTTAGTAGCCAAGGGTAACGGGGAGGGGAGCAAAATAATGACATTTCTCTCACTAAATTTGTCTTGTATAATTTTTTATGTCTTAATGACATTCTGTTAGGCGGTTGATGATTGGCTGTAGAAAAAAATCAGTGGCATTGTCTTAGTTGAGATATTTCTGTTTCTTAAATGTCACACAGGGTCATTAGCAACTCTTCAATCAATGAATACAGCATTCTCCTCTCATTAACACCCATTATGTACAGTACATCATAGCTAATATAACATTCTACCTGAATGTTTGTCTTTCTAAGTCACTGACCTTGGTAACCTTGCAGCACTAATCAATCTCTTCTCCTGTCGGTCATTCTGTATGTAACAATATTACCTCCCACATGCCACATTATGTATTAATTCACTCAAACAAGGGAGATAATTGTCTTTGAATGTAATTCCGTAATATTATCTAATATAATTTATTTTCACTAATGTCATTTATATAATCTAATATCACTTGTATAAACTTTTGCAAAAACACTGTTTTTGTGCAGTCATTAATTTGTAATATATAGATCTTAGCATGAAATTCACAAAATTTGCTGAATTCACAAAAATTTGTCCCAAGCGAATAATAATGATTATACATTGTACCTCAGATATTTAGATTCTTGTTGTTTATGGTGCTGTTTCTTTCTGTCTGTTCATTCTGTTCCTTGAAGATCATAAAAAAAGTATTTTTACTATATTTGTATTTTACTGTCTTCTTTACTTAGCTTCTTGCACATTTATAGCTAACAGTAACATGTTTGTTATTCTCTTGTGTGCATGGATTTAGACAAATTATCAAATATGATGATTGTAATGTTTGGTTTCTTTGGCGATTATTACCGGTACAGTGTGATTAAAGACATTGAACTATTTTATTTTGTGTACTCAGGAGAGATGTTCAAAGTGAATTTAATAGGATAAGAAAAGGTCTTTGGCAAACAAAGTGTAGCATCATGAATATTTGTGAGAATGCCTATAAAACAATTACAATAAGTAAATGTGGGCTGATTAAAAAATAATATCTTAACTGCAAACATTTTCTGCTGAAGAAATGTATAGTTTGTTCGTTAAATACAAATTGTTACTTAAGATATCACACTTATAATGCAAGATGGTTATTCCAATAAATCATATGTTATATATAGGTAGATCTAGTTACAAGTGAACACATAAGTGTTTCTAATTGTTAATTATAAATATGTGTACATATATATCGAGGGTTCAAAGGTAAAAGGTGATAACTACATTTTTGCCGAAAATGACTTTTTGAGATTTTTCAAAGGTACTTACTGTCCTTTATATCTGGCAAATTTTTTTAAGTTGATTTCAGTCCATATTTGGGCAAAAATGAAAGAAGTATTTTGTGATAACTTCCTTTCAACAAATTTTGTAGAGGTAAAAGGTTCTAAGTGTACTTGTCCCCCTACATTTGACAGTTGCTGATGAATCTGTAGTGGAAAAAGGTGATAACTGACTTTATCCCCTTTTACCTCTGAAAAATACTACATTCATTCAATCCATAGTGCACCATCTGCTATCTCTTTTTCCCATGAAATTTCTCGGTTATTTGTTTATCTTAGAATATAGTCAGTGATAATTCCTGGCAGTAAATTAATCATAATAGTGATAAGATGACTCTGACTGGATTTGCAGTCATTTAATCATTTGTGTATTGACCAAAATTAGTCGCGAAATTAGAGAAAATAATTATGCAGTGAAAAGAATTACAGTGATATAGATCATTCTTTATCAAGGTGAGTAGTCTTTTATTCTGTATTATAAATTATCACTGTCTCATGCTTTGTAGTTGATTACAAGAATTGTATCTTCTATTCTAAATAATGCCACTTTTTTGTGCTGGGTTATGAAAATTCTTGTATTTTATATGACTTTGTTATCTAAGATATTGTGTTTTATTGTTGTTTTTGTGTTCAGTATAACTTAATTCAATAAAAACAATCGCAAATTTTACGTATTCAATCAACTTGAAGTACATCAAATATTTATACAAACTTCTGGTTATATACTGAATTCAGGGCTCCAGATAAGGGACGTATTTGCGTTTTCCCGAAATACGCATAAAAATATTTCTAGAGCGTACCAATACGCACTTAAAATCCCGGGTACTCGTTTTACTCGATTAAAATGCGTAACTATCAAATTAAATGTAGTATCTGTGACTATAGTGATTTAATTTAAAATATTGAATAAGGTAAAGGTATTGTATACAAGCTACATGTACATTCTTCACTGGATGCAAAACAAGTTCATTAATTAAATATAGAAGAACACAATACAGCAAAGTATATTTAAAAGGTAAGGCTTTTGTGTGTGTTTGTGTTTATAAGTAAATAAATACCCTTCAGAGTGGTTCCATGATTGCCATTACCCTTAGAAAATTGAAATATCCCCCCAAAAAAAGATTAAGGCGTAAAATACCCCCTGCTAAAGAATGCAGGGGGTAAAATACCCCTTGCCCAAATATTTATCTGAAGCCCTGTTAAATTGAAAATATTTTATTCTGCAGGTGGACCTCACTGAGTGGTCAGACTTGCTTTACATCCAAGACCATTTTGATAATTATTATGACAGTATTGATATGTTAATAGAATATGACACCATGTATGAGAAAGCTCGTATAAACTCTACAACATAGTAAATAACACCGAAATGCTGACAGAACAGCATGGAAATGACATAAGCCACGTAGAAGAAGTATGACGATTACTGATGGTGTACCCTTCTCATAATGGATACAAAGATTTGCAAAACATGACCCAGTTGTTCCAGACAAAACCATAAATCATACAATTTACATTGAAGAACAACAAAATACACCTGATAATGAAAATCCAACAAATGAAAATGACTACTTTAGTGCACCGATGTGCATCCCTGAAAAGACCAGTTACTAGTACACCAACCAGAGATAAAGACTGGAAATATCGAGGAAACCATATTAATAAAAAGAGGCCAGAACTTGATTCGGCAACAACAAGTGCTTGATTACCATACAAAGCGTCTTGGCAAAATTCTGCCCAGCAATGTGTTGAAGCGACAGAAAATGATGGCAGATGGAAAATCGCTAAGAACCGTACTTGACTTTTTTGATTACACAATATTGGTGCAAGAATTGCCGAGAACATTCAGCCAAACACATAAAACTAATTTGTCAAATTCATGGTTATGATAGAAGAGATAGGGGTGGGTGGTAGATGGGACATGTACATTTCTGACTTTGTTTCGCTTGGCATTGGCTCCAACAGGAAGTACTTAACGTTATAAAACTTTATTTGTACCAGTATATTATAGGATTAAACTTTCATTTCTGGTCATTTATCAATGTGTTAACTCCCTCAGACCTCATAATACATTGAATAAAGCCCCAATCCTTTTATTTCCAATTAAATTCAATTGTTTTATTCAATTCTTATAAATGTCGGACATGAACCGCTAAAACTCCTCAGCTGGTAAAAGTAGTCCGTCGACGAAGTACAAAAACAAAAGGTTTCCGATTGAAAAGGAGTTTATCGAAGTGTAAACTCCCTCCATTGACCAATCAAAATTCGTAGATTTGTAAGAATTGGAAATAATGACTATTGAACAGTTTTGGGGTAAATAAATGTTTTATGTACATTTCAATTACACTGTACAATTAAAACGATGCAACACTTTAATGTGAGGTTTTAGTACATATTTACTAATATGCTAATAACCATATAGTTAGAAAGTAATACACAAAAAGTACTTAGAGTTGGGAAATATTTCTATAAATGAGAAACATTAGGTTGTGTACAAGTTTTAGCTTAATATATATGTTTTGTGTTCTAAATGACATTATAGAACATTGTATCAAGCGGTGTCATACTTGTATCCAACAATTATAACAATATCTTAATAATTAACATAGGAAAAAGGCAGTAAGTGCTTAACTTATCACCTTTTACCATAAGTTATCTAGAACTGTCATTCATACCACTTCAGAGGTAAAAGGTGCTAAGTGTAGTTATCACCTTTTACCTTTCCGAAATTGTGGTTAATCAGGTTCTAAGTATACTTAGAACCTTTTACCTCTGTAAAATGCCTCTATTTCATTTTCTAATTTCCCCAAAACATTAATTATTGCTTGCAAATTATATCAAGCAAGGCAAAATTCACTAAGTACGATCCAAAATGGACAACAAATATAAAAACATCAGAATTGATAAATATTTTTTTCAGAAATAAAAGTTGCATACAGATTTACGTTTTTTGCATTTTTCTCAAAATGTTGAAAATGTTAGTTATCACCTTTTACCTTTGAACCCTCGATATGTAGGTCAGTAGTACATGACTGTGAGTATGCTAGAGTACTTAAACATATGCACCTGTAATTGTCACTTAACCACAGATACTCTGCAGTCTGTGTGAAAATATGTTATTGGAGATACTTTTGCAACAATGTATGGCTGACACCACTTACATGTTACACCAATTGTGGATCATATCTCACCACAAAACCACCAGCACCAAGTGTTCATACATTCTAATATTGTGTCATATTATGGCTGTAACATCATTGGTGTAGCCAACAGGAGCCAGAGAGTTACAGGACCCCACAAGCTACAAATTGCAAGTCACTATCATTTTTGTTTTAGAATAGGTAGAATTTCAATAGGGTTGTTTCTAGAACAGAGTTAATGCCCTTTAATTGATAATATAAAGTCTTAAGAGAACAAAAATCAGATCAATCAATAACAGGGATGTAGCCAGTGATGTATACTTGGACATGTGTGTAAAATAAATTTGAAAATGGTAAATATAAATATAACCAAAAAAAGGGATCTACCGTAAGTCAATTAAGAGTTATGGGGATAGACCTTCCCAGCAGTTAAGGAGAGGTTATCCTGCCCCCCCCCCCCCCTCTCCCGCACCCTCATCCTTGTTTGAGTAACATTCATTCAAGGTGGGCTACCTGAATAAACTGCCGTCTAGGAGCTAGAGCTCTGTAATTTATGTGTAGATAAGAATAAAACAGAGTTAATATAATTACCTGCAGCCTGAGTATAGCCAACAATATTCCTAGGAATGAATACCTGACACCATGACCAACATTTGTTATTACAGTTAAGACAAACAGCACTGAGATCTATATATACTGTATTCTTGATCAGAATAATCTAATTCTATGCTGATTATACAATTTTTCTACAATTTGCTTACCGGTATCAACATTTATTATTATTTTATTATTATTTGACACCATGTTGTATTAACAATACAGTTAAACTCAATACTAAAAGACTACCTTTGGAACTAATAAATCTGTATTAATATTGAGGTATCTAATTTGTTCTGAAAGTATTGAACTGGTTCAATGATCTACCAATTTCCAGTTTTTTTAACCCTTTACTCACTTTCTTTATACATGTAATTACGGCTTATGTCTCCGTTACTTCTCATTCTGTGTTTAAATCAGCTGACTATAATCACATAATGTTCTTTAGGTTATTTACAGTGTTTGCTAGTTCATCTGTTACAACAGATTATCTGTCAGCAACGATGCTGTTTTAATTTGTAAAGTTACTGGCAAACTTCTGTAACTGTGTCAAAATGTGACACAGAATGACTTCATCAGTCACTGGCCACCATCTAATATGTGATTACTGAAAATAGAATACCGGTATATTCTCTCATTCAACCATCTTCAGTATGTGCACCATGTTTATTTTCGGCATCCATGTTTCCATATTTGTATAAGGTGATTTTATTTAACTGTCAAAGCTGTCTAATTTCATGGTCAATCGATACTTGCATTCATTTTTAGTTTCAGTGAACTTTGATTACTTTTGTAAGTTATATGATAATTTTCATTACACCAGTTGTCGAATGTACATGTATTCAACGAAGCACTACCTAATGAATATTATATAAGAACACGGAATGGGACATTCCCTAAAGGTATAATAAATGAATACTATCAATTGTGGTACGAAGCTGAAGATAATCGCATTCAGCGACTGCATAGTTATTCAGCTTTGACAGTTTAATCAAATCTCTCTTACCTATGTCATCACAAATGTTGTAATAGTGTTATCATGTCATTATTTTTAACATCTTATAAAGTTCAATGGATTCTCAAATTTCTGTTTACCGTAATTTAATTTGGGATGGGGTGAACTCCTAAAAATGATAAAAATCCCCTAATTTAAAAAAAACACAGATTAACATACCTGTGAAATTTCTGCTTTAGGCAAATATGAAAAAATGGTACTGCAACAAACTTAAATGAAACCACATTATGTTCAGCTTGTATTTCATGATGTCAATGTTGGTTGAATAGCAAAGCTGTGAGACTCATTATTATATGAAAAAATCATTCTACTTTTAGTGATTATTGTGTTTTGCCATTAATTGAAGGCATTGTTTAATTAACTACCGGTACACTGGAATAGTTAAGTTCAGTGAGGTGGCTTCATCATGACATCACTTTCCATGACATAGATAATGAATTTGATAAGTTTAAGTATGATATGATGTATCATTAGATGAAACTGAAACAATTATGTTTACATTCTTGTATATTTCAGGTTCCCTAGCTGTAAACAAACAGAATATTTATTCAAGTGGGTGTAGTGGAGAAAGAATCAACCTGATCTGTCCAGAAAATCACAAAATAGCTATCAAGAGATTATTCTACGGAATTAAAAATGATGCTCGTTGTTCCGGCGGAGGACGTCACCATTCTGTAGACTGTTGTCAGCCAACACATAGCGACTGCCTCGTTGTTGATGATAGAAAATATCCTGTTCTTAATATGTTGTGTTCTGGACAGAGAGGCTGTGATATTGCTGCTACAAGCATTGAATCAGGACAAACCTGTCATGCTAAAGGTTATGGAAATATGACCAACTACATGTCAGTTATACATGACTGTATTTCAGGTGTGTATCATGCTTACTTACTTACTGTATATGTCTGTAAATTGGCAGGGCTAAAATTTGGCTTCTTTGAAAAGTTTGATATTGGCGGTGGTCAAGACTTGGCCATTTTTTAAAAATCTGTCAAAATAAAACCATGCATTGTCCGTCACTCACTTAAATTAGAAATATGTATGTATGTTACCCTATTCTTTAATTTGCTGAATATCAGTGATGTGTACCCTTGACAAAGGACTGTCAGCGAGTATTCATTGTTCACATATCAAAGTGCAGTCAGGGTACATCCATTAATCACTTGACAAAGCACATGCAGTCAGAGAGCATCCATTGTTCAAGTTTCAAAGCACAGTCAGGGAGCATCCATTGTTCAAGTTTCAAAGCACAGTCAGGGAGCATCCATTGTTCAAGTTTCAAAGAACAGTCAGGGAGCATCCATTGTTCAAGTTTCAAAGAACAGTCAGGGAGCATCCATTGTTCAAGTTTCAAAGCACAGTCAGGGAGCATCCATTGTTCAAGTTTCAAAGCACAGTCAGGGAGCATCCATTGACCAAGTGTCAAAGCACTGTCAGGGAGCATCCATTGTTCAAGTTTCAAAGCATAGTCAGGGAGCATCCATTGTTCAAGTTTCAAAGCACAGTCACTGAGCATCCATTGTTCAAGTTTCAAAGCACAGTCACTGAGCATCCATTGTTCAAGTTTCAAAGCACAGTCACTGAGCATCCATTGTTCAAGTTTCAAAGCACAGTCACTGAGCATCCATTGTTCAAGTTTCAAAGCACAGTCACTGAGCATCCATTGTTCAAGTTTCAAAGCACAGTCATGGAGCAACCATTGTTCAAGTTTCAAAGCACAGTCATGGAGCATCCATTGTTCAAGTTTCAAAGCACAGTCACTGAGCATCCATTGTTCAAGTTTCAAAGCACAGTCACTGAGCATCCATTGTTCAAGTTTCAAAGCACAGTCACTGAGCATCCATTGTTCAAGTTTCAAAGCACAGTCAGGGAGCATCCATTGACCAAGTTTCAAAGCACAGTCACTGAGCATCCATTGTTCAAGTTTCAAAGCACAGTCACTGAGCATCCATTGTTCAAGTTTCAAAGCACAGTCAGGGAGCATCCATTGTTCAAGTTTCAAAGCACAGTCAGGGAGCATCCATTGACCAAGTTTCAAAGCACAGTCACTGAGCATCCATTGTTCAAGTTTCAAAGCACAGTCACTGAGCATCCATTGTTCAAGTTTCAAAGCACAGTCACTGAGCATCCATTGTTCAAGTTTCAAAGCACAGTCACTGAGCATCCATTGTTCAAGTTTCAAAGCACAGTCAGGGAGCATCCATTGACCAAGTTTCAAAGCACAGTCAGGGAGCATCCATTGGTCATTTGACAAAGGACTTTCAGGGAAAATCCATTGTTCATACATCAAAACACACTGTCATGGTGCATCCATTGGTCACTTGACAAAGCACACTGTCATGGTACATCCATTGGTCACTTGACAAAGCACACTGTCATGGTGCATCCATTGGTCACTTGACAAAGCACACTGTCATGGTGCATCCATTGGTCACTTGACAAAGCACACAGTCATGGTGCATCCAATGGTCACTTGACAAAGCACACTGTCATGGTACATCCATTGATCATAATTATGTTCATATTATTATGTTGTTTGGGCTTGAAAGTTAATGAGTCAAATTGTTTATACATTTCTCAAGATTTATTACTTAAGCTTTCAAACTGAAATATGATAGAGAATATTAGTTAAGCAAAACAAGCTCTTATCTGCAAAATGCAGATCTCCTTGTCTTGAAATATTGGCAACTTCTCTTAAAATGGCATAAAACATGATAATTTTATAATTGTTGCTTGTGATTTTATTTTTTTAGATACCTCTAACACATGCACTGTTTAATCTTTGGTTGATCTACAGGAAATACCTGTCTACATCAAATTGGATGCAATGAACCAGTTTAGCATGTGCTAATTGAAATCTCTGAAGCATTTCAGGATAGAATGCTGTAGCCATAAAAATGTCATTTCTGCGTGATGGTAGTATATAAGCCCCTATTAAATTTTTTGAATTATTACTGTTAAAGATTCTTTTATAGCCTTGTTGACATAAATTCAGGGTGTTGTTATTTTGTAAAATTTTACGTTATTTCAGATGATGATATTATACCTCTCTGCTCCAATAGTCAAAAACGTGGTAAGCGGCTTTATTTGGCCAATGGTAAATATCCCCTTCCACTGGCTCCCGGCAAGAAGCAGTGTCAATGTTTGATAAAGACAGGGAACCGTGTTGGTATAGATATTCACGCCCTTGATGTTATCATTACCAGAACAGAGTCAGGAAACCACTGTTACCAGGATATTGAGATAAGGTATGGATCATATAATATCCGGTTCCTGTTTTCATATTCTTGTTTATGAAGTTCAGCTGATAGGTGAATGATAGTATCTCTAGTTTCATCAGGTACTATAAAGCAAAGATTCTTGACTGATTGAGGGGAGGGGGGGGGGTCACTCCTGATGACTGTTGGTTCTTAATAACACTGCATGGTAAGTTCAAATGTGACCTTACCAAATGTGACCTTACTAAATGTGACCTTACCAAATGTGACCCTATTAAATGTGACCTTACCAAATGTGACCTTACTAGTCACAGTTTTTGGTTGACCAATTCAGGTTTATCATTCAGGTTTATCATCCCTTTTACTCCAAATCTATGTCTGGGAGACATTTTGATATTCTCATGTTGGTTGATCTGTCCATATTTTGTGTCCGGGCCATAACTTGGATATCTCTTGGACAATTGTAAAATGAATTGGTACAATTTAACTCACCAACATCAGACAAAGTTTTGTATGCAACATTCCCAGGTTTAAAGTCAAGGTCATGTTGCAAATGGCTAACTCTTAGCTAATGTGGGAGTGACATATATTTTCATTCCAAAAACAAACATCTATAGTTAATATGACACTCTCCAGAAACAGGAGTCAAAAGTCATGTAACTGATTTCCATCTTTTCTGCCACAGAACCATGTCTCCTCACATTACATGTCTTTTTTTGTAGAAATTGTGTGACACCCAGTATTACTTACAAAGGTTGTCTAAAATTGTATGAAGCCCTACCGTTTAAATGCTTCCTTTTTTCAACAAGTTAATTAACCCTTAACCTTTGAGAAAAACAAGTTAATTTTCTATATTTATAAAATGTCCTGCACCAACCCTCATTTACTATTTTTATTCACAGAAAGTTTGCAGATTTTTGTTCATTACAGTACATGTACTTGTTGACTTAACTAGGGGGGAAGATTGGGCATTCCCTAACTATGTTTCCTCTATAAGTAGCATCTTTAATATAATTAGAAAGATTTTGGGTAATATTAAAAAGTAGTTTTTGACTAAAAACACTCCTTTTGATGCCCAATTTTTTCTTGTTTTTTTTTTTTAATGAAATTTGAACAGTCTGTGTCCAATTTAATGCTGCCTTATTTGTGTTTGGATATTTCATATACTGTTAAACCTGTATTAATAATAGTTTGTCCAATGGGGGCGGGGATAGAATAAGTGTGCCCACCTAGCCCTCCTCCAGATCCTTAGTACCTCCCAGTTACATTGTATATTATGACAACCTTTTGGACAGAAAATAAGTGTTATCATAATTGAGATGATTTCATTAGGCCGGAAAAAATAGTTTTGTTTCTAGTTATCTGACTGAATCTTTTCTTTTGTGCCAACCCTTAAGTTTCTCTTTAAAATCAGAAATAGTTGATGATAAATGGGGCTTAAAAAGCATGCTTAGAAAAGAATTAGAACACAATGTTTGTTACCTAGCTACCTGATTGTCATGGCCAAGTTACAGGAAACACAACTATTTTTTCTGGCCTAGTCAATTTAAAATGTACATGAAAAAAAATTGAAAATGTGTCGAAAGAAATATGGCAAAGATAAAGGTTACATTAGAACTTACATGATTTTTGGCAAAGTACAAATAATTTTGACATTGTTATTTCCTAAATCGACCATTCTGGACTCACTCTCTGGTAGCGCCAAAAACATAATATTTCATCAATAAATAAATGAGTTTCCTACTTTCTTTGAAATTGCAAACAAGAAAATATTGGAGAAAAAAACTGTGCACATTTGTGTATAAATGTTGGATGATCAATTAAGATAAAAAAAATGAAAATATTATAGATAAAACTTGATAAAATACTGATATGACTAATAGAATGTAATTATTACGTTTTTCAGAATTATGGAACAGACATTCTCATATTTAGTTGAAGTATGGACTATCTTAGCTATCCATATACATTGTATAAAACTTTTCTACATCAATTAAGAACTCCTCAAGTCATTATAGATCGCTGTAAATGATAATAATAATTAAATTAATATAGGATCGGCTGTCTATAAAAACAGGTCAACATCATTAGTACACATCGTATAAAATGAGAACACGACAAACTAAGTGATTTCAAAAATGAAATGAGTAGAAAATCTTTGATACTGTCAAGCCTGTCTTAGTGGGCAACCTCCAAAATTTAATGGTGATCACCCTTTGAATAAAGGTCATTATTTTAATAACCATCAGTGATTATTGAGAACAAAATGACCTCCCAATAAAGGTCACACTACGACTTTCACAATGGTGACCTTTGTTCACAGGTTTAACGGTACATGTTATTGCATATTTAGATACAATAATACTAACTACAGTACAACCTCTGTAGAGCAACACCCTGTGGGAGCTGCAAATATTGACCATTGTTTAGAGGTTGTTGCTCTACAGAGGTTAAATTTATAGTAAATATCATTAGGGAAATTTTGACAGTGTTGTTATAGAGAGGTTGTTGCTCTACAGAGGTTAAATTTATAGTAAATATCATTAGGGAAATTTTGACAGTGTTGTTATAGAGAGGTTGTTGCTCTACAGAGGTTAAATTTATAGTAAATATCATTAGGGAAATTTTGACAGTGTTGTTATAGAGAGGTTGTTGCTCTACAGAGGTTAAATTTATAGTAAATGTCTTTAGGGAAATTTTGACAGTGTTGTTATAGAGAGGTTGTTGCTCTACAGAGGGCTGCTCCGGAGAGGTTGTAATGTACATATATTTATAAATACAGATGAGGAAATATATGGATTATGGAAAGGAACATCTTGGGTAGTTAGAAAATCAATGGAAGAGTGTAATACAAACATTGGTTTAATATAATATATTGCTGAATACAATTCATACATCAAATACAATCCACCACAAAAGTCTATAAAATCTCATGCTTGATAATGTCAAAATGGAGTAATAACAGTCAGAGATAGACTGTTTTTTTATGATACAACAAAAATAATGTTACCATAGTAACCTTATATATCTAAAACGTTTACAAAACTATGAAAAAAAACAGGTACTTCTCTCACTACTAGAAATACCATGTAAAAGAATTCACTGAGAAATGAATTAATTCTAAGACAATTGAACAGAGTTAACACTAAGCTTATTACATAGTCCTTGAGAACACAGGTGCTTGGTTAATGGAACCAACATATATGAGTACATGTGTATATACCAGGTATATACTATAATATATCATGCACAAATTCATAAGCCCAAGTACATATACTTGAGAGAAATATTGATTCTAATATTTATTTGAAAATGATGGTAGCTTTTTTCCCACTTATCTCTTAAACAAACTGTCAAAGATTATTTATTACCAATGAGTACTATCATTTGTTTAAAACAGAGAATTGATTTTCTCAATGGTGTGGTATATAATGGTAAATAGTTGAAAGTTATAATCTCAAAGGAATAGTACATTTCAACTTTATAGTTTAAAACGTTTTAATATTTTCTCCGTAAAAATGAGTTACAGCTTTAAATATGTATGTACAGTAAAACACTTGAATTACAGTAAATTCCCTGCAGGGATCTGAATGATCAATTCTCTATAGTTGTAGTTCACCATATCCATAACATTGAGATTTGGAGAGGAGTATAATATTATTTTCTTCACTGTATCCCGATTTTTCTCTATATTTGTTAGGTCCAAACATTGGATGCATCTTATACATAGGTGTAGATATCAATCTCTTTTTTCCAGGATTCAAATCAGACAAGTCAAGTCAAAATTAACTTATTCTTTCACTTGGAACTATCTCCATCAAATTGCAAATCAAAAAAACGTAATGGAAAAACCTTTGAATAATGTTTCTGTATAGTCCCCTTACTGCTAGGTTACTGTAACTTTTCCTGGATTTATTAGAGTCTAGACATCTACGTGAGTTCTCAAGAAACGTTTGCCAATTGTGTCGCTAATTACATGAACTTTGAGGTGTTGAGAAATACAAGTTGGCAGGTTCAGAAAATTGAGTTGTGTTCTACTTCAAAAGTTATTAGCTTGTTTTTGTAATACTTTTGTTACACAAAAAACATACAAAATAGAACATTTTTTGTCACATTGGTCATTCTATTTGCCAAAAAATCTAATTTGTGTTTAATACATGATAACTTATACATGATTCTTCACTACACATGATTCTTCATTGCAAATTATTCTTCATGGTACTTGCTACTTCACTCTACATGAAACTTCTCTACACAATGTCATGATTCTTCACTATACATGATTCTTCTCTGTACATGAAACTTCTCTACACAATGTCATGATTCTTCACTATACATGATTCTTCTCTGTACATGAAACTTCTTTACACAATGTCATGATTCTTCACTATACATGCTTCTTCTCTGTACATGAAACTTCTCTACACAATGTCATGATTCTTCACTATACATGATTCTTCTCTGTACATGAAACTTCTCTACACAATGTCATGATTCTTCACTATACATGATTCTTCTCTGTACATGAAACTTCTCTACACAATGTCATGATTCTTCACTATACATGATTCTTCTCTGTACATGAAACTTCTCTACACAATGTCATGATTCTTCACTATACATGATTCTTCTCTGTACATGAAACTTCTCTACACAATGTCATGATTCTTCACTATACATGATTCTTCTCTGTACATGAAACTTCTCTACACAATGTCATGATTCTTCACTATACATGATTCTTCTCTGTACATGAAACTTCTCTACACAATGTCGTGATTCTTCACTATACATGGTTCTTCTCTGTATTTCACTATATATGGCTCTACCTTTTTAATACATGATTCTTCGTTGTGCATGATTCTTATATCGATCTACATGATACTTCTCTACACATGATTTTCTTCTCTACATTTGTATATGTGATTCTTCACTATACATGATGCTTCAATGCACATGATCCTTCATTTTATCTAATATTTCACTATACCCAATCCTGAGACACTATATCTGATTCATTAAAGTGCCATTAGCTTTTTGCTATAAAAAATATATGCAAAAAACAAACAATTGCTGATATTATCCCAAGATAATTATTACCGACGAAACAAACCCTGTTTCTTCTAAAAACACCCATTTTACTGTGAATTTTGCTTTTGTAAACTTGAAATATGAAATATGAAATAAAGCGTGTGATGTCACTTCATGCCGTGTGCATAATATGACTGCGGGGAAACACAGCTGTTCTATAAATAGTATTTATTTCAATGATATTGAAAAAAATACGATATTGGTTTTGGAAACATTTTTTTAATATGATTATGGGACTTTAATGTATTCGATTCTTTTTTAATTTTTCGCTCTGTCTGATTCTTCACTACTGTATTTCCAATTCTTCACTACTAGTATATCCAAGCTCACATTATCCACTATGTCAGAGTTTGCTATAACCGTGTTTTACTGTATAGAGCAGCTTTGTTGTTTTAGGGGACATTATGTTGTGATGCCCGATAGTTAATGATGATTTAATGAAAAGTGATGTTTATTGTAGAGATGATGAAGGACATCGTAAAGAGATAACATGTGGTCATCCTGGTTTGTATGCCTTTAGGAACATATACAACAGTGATGTACGATCTGTCACTTTAACGTTAAACAACAGAGCACCTAAAGCCCAGGGATACATCTGGATGCAAGCTAAAGGTACACGATAGTCTAGTTGCCTTATATCTGTTTTAATTCTTTCAGGTTACACAATAGTCAAGATAACTTATATCTGTTTTACATCTTATAAAGACACACAGTCTTATATCAATAATTTTTTTTTGTTTTTTGTTTTACGCCCCTTTTCAACAGTTATTTGAGGCAGACCAGTACTAGACTCCCATCCTCCGTAAGCACCTGCCTACTTTCTCACATTAAAAGACATGGTCGGTAGCTGTGTTTGAACCCACAACCTCTGTGAGAGAGAGGTTAAGAGGTTCAGTGATTTGAAGTCAGCGACCTTAACCACTACTTAATAATACTTTTTTGATAGTTTATGATATGATATACCTAAATAATTATTTTTTTTTATGTTACATAGATTTGAAACGTTGATAAAAGAAATTTTGAGTGAACTTTGCTGCATAAAAGTGTTTTAAGTCACCATGTACTCTATCTAATACATGCATGCTATTTTATATCAATATAACTGTCATATTGTAAAACTTGTCTGATATGGAATCATACATGGCATGTACAGTGCAACCTCTCCAAAGCAACACTCTTTGGGAGTAGCAAAATTATGTTGTTGTATAGAGGTTGTTGCTCTAGAGAAATTGAATTAATAGTTAAATCATACAGTTGGGAAAAATAATGCTGTTTTTAAGGGAGGTCGTTGCTCAATTATAGAAGGCCACTCAGAGGAGATTGCACTGTACTTTATTGATAAGTATATTTTCAGCTAAGGAAGACAAAGATTTTGTTGAGGTTTACTGTGGTGATGAAATGTTAAAACGTCTCGGTTATGATGTTCCTGGCGATACTGAAAGCAGAACTGTAGATAATGTTGATAATGGAGCGAAAGAACCAACTCTGACTCCTGTAGATGGCATGGCTACTAATAGTTCCAAAGATGGAACACCTAACGTTATGTCTGATCTAAGTAATAACATTATTCTTCTCTTCAATGTAGATACAGTAAAACCCAGTTCTAATGAAGTCCTAATGACTGAATGATTAATTCATAATGTCTGTTATATCATTATAATTATCCATTAGGCTTAAGTTAAAAATGTCTGTGTTTGTCCTAACGCTACCCAAGTATAAAACTTTGGGCAGGTAGGAAAATGTTTTTTTTTTGTTTATTTTGATCTTAGACTGATTAAGTGTTGACTTAACATGCAGATACTGGAAAAACTATGTAGATTGAAAATGCTTTTTTGCCGTTCTTGTACTAAAACCTAAAAGTTACATAAATTATTTTGGTTTGCAGTCATATTACGGCTAGGTCACATTAGGGCAAACATTTCTATTTTTATTCTTGGCCTAACAATGAAATTGTGGAGGTTATGTAGTGGTGGGAGGGGGAGATAAGTACTTCACTGTATTTAATTCTTCTCTATATACAAGTTCACTATAACTGTGCTGTATCATACATGTACTTGTAATTCTGGTTCTAAAATCTATAAAACTGTTGGTTATGCATAAAACTTGTATCAATATCTGCTGTTAAAATCATTGGGGAGATAAAACCGAATAGATTCTGTCTGATAGTGTGATGTAGTCATTGTTTCTTGTTAAACCCAACTGAATCGAAGAAGCCAGACCATATAAATGTTATAATCGTGGAATCCCCACTGCTCACTTATTTCATATTAGAAGTAATACACATCTGTTTGATTTCTATAATTTCCTTCTCGCTCTCGCAGAAACCCATGTTTATGGAAACAAGCCAAATGTACTTGTATGGCCAGTCCATGTGATCCAGTTAATTTTGTTGGAGATATCTTTTGACTTGATCAAGATAAAACACTCAATCATATAACTAGATGATGTTTATCTCTTTCAGTGGAGCTCTTCATTGGAATTGGTGTTGCCGTGGTATTTGTGATAATTCTTGGAGTGGCAGGAATCATCATACTATGTTTTAGGTAAGCTGTCGGCATTTAACTTATCAGGTTGATTAAGTTAGAAAGATAAGAGACATTTTCCAGCAATGGACGATACAGTCAAACCTGTGTTAGCGACCACATCTGAATAATGGCCACCCTGTGTATAACAGCCATTGTTTTAAAAATGTCATTTATCATTTAGAACAAAATGACCTCTGAATCAAGGCCACCTAAGAATAAAGGTCATATTTTGTCAGAGGGTGACTTTTGTGCACAGGTTTGATTGTACAGTTAAACATGTGTTAGTGGCTACCTCCAAATAAGGGCCACATTGTGAAAATAGACCATTCTTTTAAAACGCTGACATTGATTATTTAGAAGAAACTGACGTCTAATTAAAGGCCACCTGTCAATAAAGGTCACATTCTGTCTTTCACAAGAATGGCAATTGTGCATAGGTTTGACTGTAAATGTTATACTTGTGTAATGAAAATGCAGTGTTGTGCAAGGTTTGGCACTAAAAATATGGTGATCATGCAGGCTTCAGAAACAAACTTCTGTTGAACATTGGCCTTATTTCATTACGTTGGAACAATTACTGCAGTATCAGGATTTTCGTATTAATGAAACAAATAAAAAAAATTAAGAATGGAGCAAATCCTTGGTATTTGTACTGCCAGTATTAGCACTATATTGAACTTTCTATAGGTTACAAGATGAACTGTATTAATTTTGTCTAGCTATAAATGATCAGGTTACATAAGGGCACTATAATTTTGTCTGTTTCCTAGGCAACAATAAAATAATGAAGTTAATGTTTATTGTTGAAACCATCAATGAATGTAATTAAGCAGACCTGTGGTACCAGTAGTTTTATCCACAAACACATCACGGACCAGTCTCCAGATTTCTTCTTGATTTAACATTTAAATGTCAACTTATAATGTGTTAATAGCCTCTGAAAATAGAGATATCCATGTCCTCTTCATGGAGCTGACAGTTGACATGAGAGACTGTCAGACATCAGGCCTTGGGGTTAGAAAACTTAAGAACTGTCTTCAATTTCATTCTTAATGAATTCAAGATGAAAACATATTACTGTTTAATGTCATATTCAGTCTGTCTGTCTTTATGTGTGTTTGTCTGTTAGCAGTTCTGTGTCCACTCTGTAACTCTTTAACCCTCAAATGTTTTTGTTGAAACTTTACTCAAATGTTCATCACATCGAGACGACCCACAGAGCACATGTTTCGGAAGACTCACTTCAAGGTCAAGGGGTCAAAGGTCATTTGACTTATTTCGTGACTGCTCTGTAACTCTTCATGTTTTGATTTTGTTACTTTAACAGAGCAAACCACATAAACTATTGCACATGCCTATTTAAACCATGACCTAATTATATTATCACAATATTTTGAGATAATAATAAGTGTGGGCACAAATCAACCCCTTTAAAATTATGGTGGAAACAGATCTTGTGGACATTTTCTTTTTCATCTAAACATTTTGGCAAATGAATTCAAATATTGTAGGTCATCCAATTCTGATTTAAACTTCTGTAAGTGTCAGGAATTTCTCTTAAACTCTGCCAATCAAAAACTTAATGAGCTGTATACAGGTTGCTGGACTTGTATAAATGGTTCCTGCGATTTGGCATTCATCATTAATGTATGTATAAAACATACACTGACCTAATTATGCTATAAATAGCTGCCAGTGATGATAAATTAAATGTTATCTAAATAAAATATTAACATCTTCCTGAAAGCCAATATGCTTATCAGTTTGGTGGAGGGTTTTCTGAATGATAAGGTAAAGCAGACTTCCTAGCCTTAGTGGAAGGCTGATAGGCCAGTATTTTTAAGTTTAGATGGATGGATGATAAATGTTTGTTATCACACCTTTAATAACCATGAAACTCTTAGGTGTTTGTTTACTGTTTATACAAATTTTATCCTCTGTATGTGGCTGTACAGTAAAACTTCTCTAACAACCAGCTGAATGTTTGGAAAATTTAAAGAAGTGACATGGCCCCTTTAATACATTGATTAATAAGTGTCATTAACATCTTATGTAAATACTCACTGTCTGATTCTGCATAAAAATTAGAAAAGGGTGCATACTTAAAACATTTGATATACAGTAAAACATCAACAAGCCTACCCTTGGGTAAGACAAATTGTGGCTTTTATTGACAGGTGGCCATTAATCAGAGGTCAGTTTGTTCTAAATAGTTGATGATGGTTTATAAAAGAATGACCTTTATTCACAGGGTGGCAAACAGGGTGTTTTGCTAGATGTGCATGATCATATTAATCATTGTATTATTACTGGAGTAATGAACTAGAAAAATATAACTAAATGTACATGAATGTTCTGTAAATTAAACAATAGATTACATTACCAGTAATAATATCACCATACATCATAAACTACTCATTATTTTCAGTTCAACCAATTAATTATCAGTTTAGTTGTATAGAAATATGGTGACAAGGCCAGCTAGGAAATTTAATTAAAAATTTTCTAGTCAAGTCAATTAAAAAGAAAATGTCATGAGTATACATCAGTGAATCATTCCTCTGTGAATCATTGTGTATCATGTGATTTGGGAATACTAAGTTTTGAATCAGAGACTGAATACTTACCTAACAATATACAGCCCTTGTAATATTATTATGCAGACCCATAGGAAGTAATTTCAGATTAGGGGCTAATTTTAGATTATGTCTAACAGCAGGGTGGATCAGTTATAGCCTCTTTTGATTACCTTAACAACTGATATTATTCATTGGTGGCTAACCAACACCCTATAGCCCCTCTACAGTTCCCACAGCCCTGTTATGTCATGGACATGACTTTTGCTAGTCTATGAAAAATGAAACGACTACTCAAACAAGGGAAGTAACTCTTGTTGTGCATTTCTTTTTAGCAAATCAGAGTTGTCTTTCTTGTATTCCAATACTATTTGAATTTTCTACCACAAATTTTATGTTAAAACTTTGTTTGTATCATACACTTTGTGTTCAGCATAGTTATCTTCTATAGTTCCTGTCAATGATTCTTCCCTCCCTCTCATTCTTTGAATACAGTAAGCAAGCTCTGAGAAGCTACATATAAAATTATACAGGTCCATTTAAACATGTTTAAAACTGATTTATTCAAATGAAAGTGTTGTATTAAATCTTAAGGTTAAACCTTTCTCTATCATGTATTTGGACAAGTTTTATACACTCAAAATTTTCTCATTGCAGACGAAGTCATCGTAGGAAACGACCAGTACAACAGCCACCACCTTTCCCATCTCCAATTATGAAGAACAAAGAGAACAATCATTCTTCCAACACGTACTGTCATTATGATTATGATGAAGATAAATACTGTTCTATCAAAAGAAGCCCTATGAAAATGTCTAAATATTCGGACATGAATCGTAACGCTGGTAAAAAATTGAAGGAAGCTTTCTCACAGGGCATGGCTTCGAATGAATCTCTTGATCAGAATGGCTATGTAAATTATCTAGAAAATGTTCATCACATGGAAGGAAGCCAAAGTGAACCTCTACTGCAGAAGTCTGAAGCTGACAACAGCAATGAAGACACAGAGGATGAGGTTATCATGCCTCAGTCACAGTTTATAACCATCGGTAAAGCCATTCAGCCGAGAACAATCGATCGTGAACAAAATGTTCCTACCTTACCACAGAAAAAGAAGATGAAGAACAAAACTGTTACATTTTCACCCGTTGCTATGGTTACACCACTGCCGTCTGGTTCTGACGAATCTGTTCCAGAAGAGATCGGGGATGACCCAAAGGCTAATTATCTTGAAATGTACAGTAAAACTTTGCCAAATCGATCCCCGGATAAAGTCAAGAAAATCATTCAAGGGCCTGGTACCCAAGATGATATGTGCATTGGTTCTCTACAATCCACTGATTGTGAAAATGTGACCGAAGAAGACCTGTGGAAAGCTTTTCATATAAAACTAAGTGATAGTATGTCATCGGATCCTGATATGAGCAAAAAGAAAGAAATTGAACTCAAAGAATTACCAGAGGATCCAGATTATGATGAGAACCCGTACGACAATCTTCCTTACATTAATATCGGAAGTTTACGACGACACAACACACCAGAAAGTAACGAGAAAGACATGTATAGGGAAGTTCTCAAAAGAAATCTCAGTCATGAACCAGCGATGGCAAGTATTCCGGAGTACTGAAATAAAAATTTGCTGACATGCACCCACTTTGTGATGATTCTACTGTTTATGAACCATTAAATTAATTAGTTTTTTTAGTTATTGAAAAAACTGTTGTTTGTGGTGAATGGTGTTGAATTATTGTTTAATTCATTTAACAATGAGATCCATAAGAAATATTGGGAATTATACAAATAAGGAATGAGATCCTTGTTTAACAGCATGATTTATGAGTTACAACAAGATTCATGAGTAGCAGCAAGATTGATGAGTAACAGCAAGATTCGTTTGTAACAGCAAGATTCATGAGTTATGAAAGGATTCATGAGTAACCGCAGAATTTATTAGTAACAGCAAGATTTATTTGTAAGATATATTACTTGCAACAAGATTTATAAATAACAGCAAGATCAGAGAGATCCGTGTGTAACGACAAGATTCTTGAGTAAGAACAAGATGCACAAGTTACAACAAGATGATTGAGTATCAAAAAGAACAATGAGTATCAACAATATTGATTTATATGTATAGATTTAGACAGTAGGAGATTGTCTAGCAACTTAAATTATATCTCCTAGAAGCAGAAACTTTCTAAATGTTAAGAATTTGCTGCTCTGTGATAAGGTTTATGTATTTATGATATGTATTTATGATATGTATTTATGATATGTATTTATGATATGTTTTTATGATATGTTTTTATGATATGTATTTATGATATGTTAACTGTCTGTAGTTTGTATGTCAAGATCAAAACATCACTAAACATTTTTGTATTGCGATTTGTGTGGTACATTCTTAATGCATAAAAAATACTGATTATGGTCCAAATATATACGGCACAATATTACCCTGGACCATGTCTATACTAGTTGTCTGTGTACATCCTTCATTATCTATGTTGTAAGAATACTTGTGCTGGTATAATGATAGATGATGAGAGACCATTATTAGGGGTGACAATATTCCGGATATATCCGCGATTATGGATGTATCAGTCCTGAAAGAGCTTTGATTTCTGAACAAAATAAAAGTTATTTGATGAAAATATCTCAAGAAATGGCAAAGTTATGGTCATTTCAATCTGCTCTGAAGGATTTTGTTTAATACAAACTGAGTTAGATATAGAAACAATGTGGTTGATGGCCACTTGTTTTGACAAAAATGATCTGCCGCATATTTCTTTTATTGGAATTGTGATATATTACTTCCCATATACATTGAGATGTTGTTAGGGCAGTTTATAGTGGCCTTTTGTGAGACTAAATTTGATTCTACATACTGGTATTTTGTTAGACGTTTCCATGGCAACCAGAATGTTATATTTCTATCCATTTCATAATGATTATGTATTAGTTATGTAATTTTAAACTGTTCAGGTTATGTCTAATGTACTTATTGAGTGTACATAAATTATATACATGTATATTTACTTGAATAATAATAAACAACAGTCAGATAAAGGCCACCTATGAATAAAGGCATTTCTTTTAAAAGCCGTCAGTGATTATTCAAAACAAAATGACCCATGAATATAGGCCACCTGTCAGTAAAGGTCACATATTTTCTTTCCTAAGAGTGATCGACCTTTGTTCATATGTTTGACTGTATATCCATACCAATGAAATGAAGAAGAGAGTATTCCATTATAACCATGTTTTACTGTACTTTATTTCTGTCTAGTACAAGTAGACATGTTATACATTGTATGTGAATTGTTTAGTTTATCATTTATATTATACATGTACATGTATATACAAGTTTTACATTTACAGTGCAACCTCTCTAAAGCAGCAACGTTTGGGAGTAGCAAAATTATGTTGTTGTTGAGAGTTTGTTGCTCCAGTGAGGTTAGATTATTGTTAAAGCATACAGTGGGAAAATATCATGTTGTTGTTGAAGAGAGGTTGTAGCTCAAGAGAGGGCCACTCTGGAGAGGTTGTACTGTATATGATATTCACAATTATGAAAGAGAGGGATAATTGTAAACTTGTCTATAAATAATCCTTATTCAGTGATAATATAACGTTCATCCTTCAATATACAGTACAACCTCTGTAGAGCAACATCCTGTGGGAGCTGCAAATATTGGCTGTTGACAAGAGGTTGTCGCTCTGCAGAAGTTCAATTTATAGTGAATATCAGCTTAGGGAAATTTTGAAGGTGTTGTTATTGAGAGGTTGTTGCTCTACAGAGGGCCGCTGTGGAGAGGTTGTACTGTATTGTAAATATACAGAAAAACCTCACATAGTAACCATCTCCATATGTAGACCAATTCATTATAACAAGCATTTATGTTCTGACCAATTTTATATATTTCCTCTACATTCTGACTTGGTAGTGAGACCACCTCTGTGTTAAGACTGATCATTTAGTACCATATATGGTCATAATATCATGGTTTACTGTATAATATAATCTTATAATATTATGTATTTATTCACTAGTATGTTACAAAAACTTTTCATTTAGACAGTACCAAATAACCTTTCATTATTTCAGTATTAACTACTAGAATACTCTTATAACATATAATTTATATGTCTATTTTATAATCATTCTATTTATATTTATAAGTCATCAAATGTTCATGTCTATCGCTAAACACATGTACACATATGATAGATTTAGTTTTTCTGTATTCAATCACAAAGATATTTTAAGTTTCATTGACAACTCACATTATATGACAACTCACAAAATTCGCTTTTCTCTGAATCACCTCAAGGGAGCTGGTTCAAATCATAGCAGAACACTTTCACATGTAAACCATACAGAATCATGTTTGTATTGCTGGTGTTGACAGTTAATAAAGGACGGTATCATGTTTATGTTTTGTGGTGTTAACACTATAAACACTATGTTTATGTCAGTCTGCAGTGTTGACAGTAAAGCCAATACAATACCTATAATATGTATAGTATAGGTCTTTGCAGTAAAGGCAGTATGCAATTTTGCAATTTTTGTTGGTACATGTTGCTCGCAAGCAAGTACATGTTAATTTGTATCTTTTTTAATGATACATAATAACAATGATGAATTAACTCTATTTTGTGAGATATGTTTTAGAACTGCCTATATATGTATAATGTATGATGATTGTATTATATATTGATTGTTTTATGTGAAACGGTTGATGTGCAATATTGTTTCCTTTTAAAGTGCATATTTATTTTATATAGTCATAGATTAGATTGTAGGTATCATACATTTGTAACAGTCATGCTTTTTTATTTATATATGTGTATATACTATGAGAACATTGTACATACATCATTTAGAGACCTCACCTTGATTGAGCTATTGAGTTAACCTGATTTTTCCACATTGCCTAAATTAATTCTTTACCAGAACTTATTTCAGGGTACAACCAAATTTGGCTGGAAGTGTCGAGTAATGATATGGATTCATGGGTCCATGTAAAACATGAAATACACTAAATAACCAGAAAACAACTGAAAAGTAACTAAAATATGAAATGGTTCGAATTCAATTCGTTTCTACAAATGTAACATAAAATTGTGCATTGTAAGTCAATTAATTTGTAGTAATGACTAATATTTGACAAGAAATCATGTGGGGGTCTTTGGGTGTTTTCTGGTAATTAAGTGTTTTTGACTTTTCCATGGCCAGGGGATTCCCATTATACTTACCATGACCTAATTAACCACAGTTTTACTGTGGAATTCCCAAATTTGACTTGAATTGCCCTCTAGTGGTTGGAATTAAAAACTGTACAAATAATCTCTGTCCACTGTATTTCTCATTTAATTTAAAGTCTTAAGAAGGATTTTACAGATTTATTTGTCTTATAGACATTCTTTTTGTTTTGTTTTCATGATAAATATATTTTTCATGTGTATTTAAATCATTTACTTACAATATGTATTCATGTTATGCATTTGTATGAGAATAATAAACCACATTCTTTGATTAAACTCTTGTGTTTTGTCTACATACTATATAATTATTAAAGGCCGGAAAAAAGTTTTTACAGGTACCAGACAGTTGAACAACCCTAAAGTTTCTAATGGCAAAATCCTAGGTACAGAAATATTTGGGAACGAATTTTACCTTGTATTATCAGAAATAGAAATGAGAAGTTTTCCAGCCTATATAATATTGTAGTTGTTTGATCACGTAACCATGAACATGACTTTGTTTATGTCTAATGCAGCAAGCATCACCATCATTTACTGGTACCCTGGAATGACTGGTACGCTGGTATTACTGGTAAACCTGTACCACAAGTGTTTGTGTTCCTTACAAGGGTAGCTATCATTAGCTGCAGGGACCTCTGTGTTCGAGTGGTTATGGTCTCTGACTCAGTAAACACTGGTGCCTCACTGTGGTAAGTTCGAATCCCACCCTTGACCTATTTCACACATGAGGAAGCGATCCATCTAGTTTAAGCCTTAAGTAGATGGCCCCCCCCTCACCACTAAAGCTGGATAAGTTGTCACATGACCCTGGTTGTCAATGTTTAACCCCAGTGAGATTATTATTAGCTTTAGTATTTCTTCTAATAATCTATGTTTTATTATAACCAATATATATATCTGTATACAATATATCTTATATGTGACAGTTTATTGTTAGAAAGAAGTAAAAATTGATTAATTAATAGAATATGCCACTGACAACAAATTCCACCTTTCCTATTCTACATACTAGTAGCTCTACACCAATAATTACAACTTAACCTGTCACAAACACTCAATTACAATCAAACCTGTGAACATAGGTCACCCTTGAAAAAGACAAAATGTGGCCTTTATTGAGAGGTGGCCTTGATTCAGGCCAGGGGTCGTTTTGTTCTAAAAATCAATGACTGTTTAAAACAGAATGACCTTTATTCACAGGATGGCCTTTATTGGAGGTGGTCTCTAACACAGGTTTCACTGTACCTTACAATCTAATACAAAACAGCATACACGTACGATATACGTGGTCCTCAACAACCTTTACCCAGCAACACAGCTGGCATCAACCCTTTGCTGTGCTTGTTTACGAAGGTGAAGCAGGATTTACTGTCTAGTGGAATTTGAGAACAAAGATGTAAAGAGAATGATGATGTAGACTGTTTCATGCTTGTGGTTGAGAGAATGTTTGTGTAGGATGTTCTGCTTTGTATAGGTTCGTGGCATGTGCAGATCATCGTTACGGACAGTGTTTGATGGCATATACTTTGGTGTTTGGTAAGCGTTTGTGCAGTCTGTGCTGTTTGAGCAGACCACATACAGGCTGTTTGGTGCAGATCGCATGTGCTGTATGGTGCATATCACATGTGCTGTTTGGTGTAGATCATCTGTGTTGTTTGGTTCCGACCATTGGTGAAGACTGTGCTGTTTGGTGCAGATCACATGTGCTGTTTGGTGCAGACTGTGCTGTTTGGTTCACACCCCATGTGCTGTTTAGTGCAGACTGTGCTGTTTGGTACAGACCATATGGGCTGTTTGGTACTGACTGTGAAATCAGTCATGAAATCATTCATATTAGCGGGAATGCAGTATTTTGTACTTGAATTTCCAAAGATAACATCATTTTGTGCCGATGCATTTGCATCCTACGTAACCTGACACATAAGGAACTTAATTATCTTCTATTATCGTCTGTTAGAACTACATATACGGCAACACTTTCAGTGTAACAGAACACTCAATATTAAGTTGTCCTTTTTCCTTTCGTCTCGGTTTGTTTTGTCGTTGTTTTTTTTTGGCTTTTTGTCACCAGGAAACTCCCCAACTAGGGAATATATTATGTGACACTGAAAAATGATAAGCGGTGCCAGAAAGTTTTTATGTTTATATTTCAAACAAGAGAACTCCAAACGAAAGAGATCAATATCTTAAAGTAAGAACATATTCTTTCACTATACAAATGTTGCAGCCAGATGTGTATGCCACGAATATCAATTTTTATTCACCTATTGAAATAGAATAATAGAACTTTTATTACCCTCCGTGTTAGAAGAGTATAACATATTTACAATTACAAAGACAAGTATGTATAATCCCTAAAAACAAACATATACGCATTGAACGGTAGGGTAATAAATATCGCCATGAACGGTATCAGGTATATCCTTACTGTACGTCTGTCTGTATGTTCGTCCGTCCGTCCGTCCGTTTATTTATTCTGCGGTAAGGGAATTATAGTAATTATTTCTTTCTTATCTATATTAACTAAGTCACTATCAATGAAATAAAGAATAACGTGTTCAGGGGAAAGATACTTCACTTCGTCTAATTTTTCTAGACTACTATATACGAGGTCAGTGTATCCGTATTTAACTGCTGCATTTTTCTTTCCAAAGATGTTCGCCTCAAACCAGGTTATCTAAGTATTGCTATCACCAGATCACCAGATGAAAAACTTCACGAGTCCCATCGTGATAGTCATCTTTAACAGCAACAAGTTCATCTCCGTCGGTTCTGAGAGAAATGTATTCCTACCAATCATTAATTTGATAAATATTTATGATTATTATGGAATGTCTCATTATATTTTATAATTTGATTGAGTCATGTTTATCAGACAATTATTACATCAGACTTCATTGTGTCGACGATATCTAAAATTAGCGATTGTATATTTTTTGCTAATTGGAAATTTATATTGAGAATTTTGAGAGGTATAGCGTGTCTGTCTTTGGTGATCGTTTTATTTCCTCCCATGGGAGCCGAGGTGTCTGGGTTTTCTGGAAGGGGAGACACAGTATATCAGGGACCTGAAATTATGCTCATATGGTCTCCTTTTATTACTCTCAATGAATCTTCCCAGTTAACTAACCTGTTGCAAGCTTCGTTGTTACCAGTGCTTTGATTGATATATTACTTATCTCATACTTCCGCACTTAATATAGATTCCACATACTATTAAATGCACTGTAGGTAGCGTAATTAAATGCTGTACGCTTGTACCTGGCAAGAAATGTCTACAATTCTACTGGGTATCTAATATAACAGTCTTAAAATAACTCTACCTATATTATAAAAATTCCCCAACCAGTATTTTGGTTCACGCTTGTTCGAATAACTGTAGCCAAAAAATTAAGCAGTTTGTTCATATAGGATTATATTGTTATATAATTTAACATATTGTGTGAGTTTTTCTTCAAATGATGTTGTGTGCTTTTATTTATGCGGTGAAGTCAATTTGAGCTTTTTATTTTATTTAAATAATTAGGAAAGGGACGTATAATACTAAATGTAACATTAACACTAAAGAAATACGTCACTGAGATAAGCGAAAATGTCACAGAAAAGATTTACTGGTGCTAAGGTTGTGTTGATTGGAACATCAGGTGTAGGCAAGACAGGTAACTAGATTAATTATATGTATTGTTAAATTATGCATTTTTGTATCCATAGCAACCATACGCTTATGAACTAAGTATTTGATGCTCTGTTGTGTCTCAATTTGTTAGTTGTTCAATTTATTTATCTGTTGTTTAAGGTATGGTCATTTCAGAGCCACCCCAGAGAGAGAGAGGGTAGAAATGATACAGGAAACCCGGGCATTTATAGCCCTGTCCTTATTTCAAATAGTTTTCCTGGTTCCGTTTATCATGTTCGGTTTAAAGCACTGATACACGCCTTGTCCCTTTTCCCGAGATTGTCTTAACACAGAACTTGGCTCTGGGGGCACTGAAAATTGTAGAAATTGAAACTTTTTCAAAATTTCCATATTGTAAATTCATTTTTAAGATAAGAACTCGGATTTTTTCATTAAAAATGATTGCCAATAACTTCCTGTTACATTAAAGCCCCATTAGTTTTTTTGGATGTTAAAATCAACGGAGGTCTATTTTACCTAGACAGATGTCTTATCAGTGAAATTGACTTTTACTTGAAATAGAAACATTCTAAAAAATCTAAAAGTAAATAATTATAATGAATATAAAGCACTTAATTTTTCAATGATATTACAAGAAATAAGAAAAAAGCATCTAACACTATTTTTACTAGATGTGACTAAAGAAAGCTATTATGTGAACATTGTTTTAGTGCAAATAAATTATATATCTTATATTTTACTATTATTTTATCTGTTGTTTTGTATTACTATATTCAAAAAGCTAATGGATATCATTATTTCACGAAGTTGGTTTTCAACACAAGTATCTATCCTTGATATTTGTTTTGTATTTACCTGTACAATGTCTCTTCACTATATGTATTAGAGTTACCTTCATAAACTTAAAACTGAAAAAAGGACGAATCCTTGTTCATGCAGAAAGATAAAACATTTATTCTAAGCATACACAGGCATCCCATTAATATTAACTGACGAAACTGAATATAGATATTGTATGGCATTAATTATACATGATGTGTTTACCTATAACATTAATTCGTTCATTAAATCATTGATGAAAACTTGTTATTATATTATTGTTTTGCAGCATTTGCGGTTCGATATATTACGAAGAGATTCATAGGCGACTATGATAGAGATAAAGGTATTTATTTTTTCCATTTAAATATATGTAATGGACTTATATCTATCAGTTGTCATAAGAATTTAAAATTATGAATACTTCATTCCCTGTACTTTTGTCTCTGTACTCGTATCTCTGTAATAATACTTCTATAGACTCATCCAAGCACTTATATTGCTGCACTCATTATCACAGTACTAATTTCTCTTCATTCACAGTACTAATATTTCTGTACACAGATAAACATACAAATATTTCAGTACTCAAAATACAGACTTCAAATATCGCGTTTATATCGTAGCACTCAAATAACATTTTCACACGAAACATGCCTGCATGCTTATGATTATTTGCGTTTACGTGCCAGACCCAATATCAGATTTCTGAAAATGACCTTTTTTATATTGAACTCGTTTGGCATTCTTGCTAAGATAATGCAAACTTGCAGCATAAAATAAAACGACAATTTTACTCAAAGGGTCAGTTTGTAATACTAGTATACTTGTGTAATGGTCTTGTATGAATACTTATATACCAATGTGAATACCACAGGTGTATAGTAGGTAAGACACAGTGGAAATACGTGACAAACCCTTAACTTAAGCAAGAGGCGACCGGACATTGGTGTATTACCGTTAATTCTGGGAATAGTTGAACCAAATATGTCAAATGTGTATAAAATGGTATAGTGAGTACATGAACCTAAATGAGTGTACATTGTAATTGTGTCCCGTTTAGCCGTAAAAAGAGAAAGTGTACACTTGTTAAGAGTGGAAATTTTGTATACAATCAAATTACAGGCTTTAATTTCAAATGCGCAAACATATATTGACTACACTATATTAGGTAAATGGGCGCAATATGTGAAGGGTTATTTTCTTCCATAAATCCGTAATTCTGAACTTTATAACAAAAAAAGTTATGCCCAATATAAAAGTACACGCTTTCTTGTTAGTATACATGATATACTAAAACAACACAACATGGGAAAATGTCTTCAGTTTATTATCATTTCTTGTTCTTTATAAACAATTCTTGTTTATCATAAAACAATATGACGTAGATTGACTTAATCACAAATGCGTCAACAAAATCACTGCTAAATAACAAAGACAGAACAAAGAATTCAAAAAATATAAAATTTAGCATATGCAAAGTGCGAGCTGTATTATTACCTATACATGCAATGAATTTTATGAATATTGAACGCACGTAACGTGTAATAAATAACACGAAAATATCATAAAATAAACAACAAAATCTCATTATATCTTAATTATACAACACACTCAGTGTAACAGCACATGTTATGAAAGGAATTATCTTGCTACATGGAATTGGTTTTTATCTCATGATTACGAGACAATCAATTAGAAATTTATGTTATTTTCCTGGTGAGTCCGTTCATTGTTAATATAATGTGTTGGTTATTGCAGTTTAAGATCTTAAATACTATAAGAACAGACTTTAATGTTCACGGAGTGGTCGAAACGTGTGTAATAGTCATTGTTGATACTGGTTTATTGTTGATGCAGGATCAGGAATTTGATGGTAACGTCATTCCACAAAGAATTCCCTGTACGTGTGTTGCTAGTTTTCTCTTAGTAAATCCTCAACTCATGTAACTTTATACCGCACGTACGTTATGTAAAACAACTAAACTTTTTTTTCATAGACGGAACAAACCAATCAAACTTCTCAATTAGTTTGGTAATTAGAAAACATAAATATTTAAGGAATTATATCTAAATATTTGTAAATCACTTAGTCCTACTGATCTATGATGGCGTCGTGATACATATAAGTACAAGTGGTAGGCCTATCGTTGGAGGGCTCCACCCACTAATACTGGTACTGTATCATTGGTGTCTCATTGCTGAAACCATGTGCTCCCTCCCACTTTTTATATGAACGCATATTAATTATAACTAAAGAAATAAACTTATCTTCTAATGCATTTTTACGAATTAGCGTGTGGAGACATGAAGAGCTTATTTCTTTTGGGAACATATATCATAACGTTTTTTAAAACATATGAGGTGTAACATATTATGGTGGATATTTTCAGGCTGGGAGTTTCTATGAGCGCAAGACCATGTATACATGGACAGTTAGTTCCATGATTAATGCTCATACAATAATTTCAGATGTGATAGAAGTGTTTGATAAAATAATGTCATACATGTTCCTATTTAATATTGTCATTTAACAGTCATTGTGTTCGTATTTTTACGTATTTGACTTTTGTTATGATGTAGCGTATGCCCCAACTTACTGGACATATTCCTTTCTAAGTTCCAAATACTTCAGATGCATGTGCTTCTCTGATACCAGAATAGTTCACAAACATGCAATAACAATTATAGCAGATGGATATCAGCAGTTGAAATATTATTGAATTTACCTGGTTAATTATCGATGATCGATTTTTCAAGTAATATTGACAAGTGAAAAACTGGAGCACATGTTTTACGTCAACACGGTGCCAAGTTGGCGTGTGGTCTATCTCTCTATATCACTGACGTAAAAAGGAATTAATAAGGCCAAGCACAAAGAATTATTGTTTTTCAAATTTACGCGACCGAACTCATTAAAAAATGACCGCAGGAACAATATTAGCCATTTTGCCTAAATATTTGGTACAGCTAAGTCTATATGTTTTCCCGTGTAAATCTATGACGAAAAAAAAAGAAAATGAAATATTCTGTTTTGCGTTCATTGTCTTCTCTGTATACTTGATTCGTTATAAAATAAACAATAATTTTCCAAGATATTGTCCGATAGATGTTTTAGGTTATCCTTTAAAAATTGATCAACGGTTACTCGACTGATACATTTAAAATTCTTGGACCCCAAAATTAATTTTATCTAGTTTTACAAAATTTCTAAATTTAAATCAACGTGTTCAGGACAAGCATATACTAGTTCAATTTCAAATTCAATTTATTATGCATGTAAGAAATGCCTTTTGACGTCATTTGCTGGCGGCGCAGCTAACAAGAACACATTAAATGAAAACATATACATGTACATATATACACATAGAGTGTATGAAAATGGGTACGGGAACTGTTATTACTAGTATTGTATGAAAATGAATTTGTTACAATATTAAATAGGAAACATACAGATTATCATATTACATAACAAAAGTTTAGATTTTTATTGAAATAAAATAAAATTTTATACAAACGGATACGCTTGATTAATTAACGAAGTTCGAAGCACTAATAATATTAATTAGCAAAAAATAAATGACCATCTGTTTACCTACTGTTAAGAAAAATTGGTCGAGGAACGGCAAACCAACATTGTTTTCAGGATGGCCGAATGCATCATAATGTGATGAATACAATCTTATAGAAGTTTCCATCACATTCAAATAATGTAATGATAAGAAGAAATAAATACGTGATAAGTCTGATGTTTAGATGTTCATAGCTTGAGATATTGTTCTCAAATATAGTCAAACCTGTTAACAAAAGCCACCAATTTATTGACAGGTCGCCTTTATTTTGATGTCATTTGTTCTAAATAATAAATGACGTTTTCAGAGGAATTTCAGAGTGACCTTTATTCGGAGATGGCCACTAACACAGGTTTGTCTGTATAATCCTACACTAAGCCGAATTTCTAAAATCTCCACCTTGTAGAAGCAACATCATTGAACAAACTTGGTTGGTGACCAGGTGATCTTCTGACAAATCCCATCCAACCATTATTTTGAATACTGGATTTCTGTGAATAGATCGATTATAGTTTTTGTAAAACGTAAGAATTATTTTACTTATTTGGGATCTTCCAGGAATCATGTTTAATTAGATGCCATTTCAAGGGAGATAACAATATTAATTAAGCCGGTTATCGTTTCAGTATTGTACCATATGGTTAAGAATGAATGTGTGCCACGTTAATGTATCGGTATCCTAACTCCTAACATTCATATCTCAAAATAGGGCTGTCAGATTTTTCCATGATAGAAATTACCGTGAGATTTTTCAAAAACAATGACATTCCTTTGAGTTATACTCCCTTTAAATTTGCATCTAAAATCTATGTGAATTATTATTCAAAGACTAAAGAAAAAAAAGAACTTCCATTCAGTCAGAGAAAACTAGTGGGAAAAAGATGCAATAGCACAATATCAAACTAATTTGATAAGAAAAACATTTGTCACCGTGCAATATACACAAAGGATTTTCAGCAAGGGCAACTACTCTTACAAAAGCTTTATAATGAGTCTTAAAATAAATTGAAACGTCCGGGGTGACTATCAAAGAAAAAATGACAACTGGCCAATTATTTTTCTAATATTAACATGTTTGTGTAGCATTGAGTAGATTCGTCTGAGAAGTATAGTGTTAGGGATGTAATACCTTAAGTAATTAAAGAATAGTGTTAGGGATGTAATACCTTAAGTAATTAAAGTATAGTTTTAGGGATGTAATACCTTAAGTAATTAAAGTATAGTTTTAGGGATGTAATACCTTAAGTAATAGAAGTATAGTTTTAGGGATGTAATACCTTAAGTAATTAAAGTATAGTTTTAGGGATGTAATACCTTAAGTAATTAAAGTATAGTTTTAGGGATGTAATACCTTAAGTAATTAAAGTATAGTTTTAGGGATGTAATACCTTAAGTAATAGAAGTATAGTTTTAGGGATGTAATACCTTAAGTAATTAAAGTATAGTTTTAGGGATGTAATACCTTAAGTAATAGAAGTATAGTTTTAGGGATGTAATACCTTAAGTAATTAAAGTATAGTGTTAGGGATGTAATACCTTAAGGATAATTACATGTACATCTTAAACGTGACTTTGATTCTCGCCGTACGTGTATTTAGACGAGTATGTAATGTGTTCATCTTCCGATCAAATGATGATCCACTTAACAAAATTTCTACCATTACCTTTTGATATTTCTGATTTGAAAGACATCTAAAATAGATCAAGATAAGTTTTTATTTCAGATGGTAAATGCTCATTGTATAGATTATGGCATACATATGTTTCAACTATAATTTCTCAAGCTTTTTAAGAAACAAACAACATTTGGTTGAACTCAATTTTATTGCGACGTTTTTATTTACATGTTTATGATATTAGGCTCACAAATCACCAGAATGTCGAAATTCATCATCAAATTTATAAAGTTTGTAAAATTTTAAAATATCGGTGTGTGTGTAATCTTTTACATGTTATTGTATACGCTACGTAGCAAACGAATACGGTGTTATGAAACATGTGACAATTTTAGCAAGTTCAATTGCAAGGCTCCCAAAGACCCAAACCCATAAAATACAAAATGATAACTTAATGGGTGAAATAAATAAACGGTTGTTGGCAGGATGTAAACCCATCACATGGAACGGAAATAATCCGTGTCTATCTTTTTATTTTTGTCTTGTTTACAATTTTGACAGCATAATTCTCGTGACAATATCTGGCTACATAATCACCATATTCTCGTCATAATTACATCTTAGTTGTAGCAGTCTCCGTATCATGATTATTCCTATCTTGTAACGTAAATATTTTGCTGACTTGCTGTAAAACACTTACATATGAATGCAAGTACTTGATACAATCGTAAACAAGAAATGTTTTACGTAAGGGTTTTTGTTTGTATGGTATTGTATTTATAAACAATTATACGTATATATAACAACATGGACATTCAATGGGTCTTTTAGGGGCCACATACTTGTAAATACATTTGTACTTGTATTTACGTTCGTATAATATAATGTAAACTAATTATGTCTGGTTTTAAACTGAAAGTGTGCATATATGTACAATAGATCACGGTTATTGCGACCTTGGATATATTGTAGAATCGGATCGTACTGTGAAGTATTTCAACGGTTGTTTCAGGCCACTTTCTTCTTTATTTGGTTGCCATGGATATAGTGAAATATGGACTTAATGATATAGTTATTCGGATTCCATGAAATTCGCTATAAGGCCTAAAATATGTTTCTTGTTACATGTTTATCAGTAAAGGTATGGTTGGTAGCTCGGTGCGCTTTTGTTTGCTCTTGGAAGCGTGTGGAAATGTAAAAAATGTGAGACAGTAGTTATCCTGTTCCTAGGGCTAATAAAAAGTCTGGGGTCGCGGTGAAAAATTGGGGTTAGTCAGGTAACGAGAAACAAACATTATTTACACCCTGCCATGCCCTGCCCTGCACTGCACTGCACTGCACTGCCCTGTTCTACAGTACATATGGGTCTTTCAATCACGTTTGACGGAATGTATTAAAATCCGACGTAAATGATCACTTAATATTACTTATCTTGTATTTATATTTAGGTAACATACTGGGGAGATGAAGCCAAATAAAAATATATGTTTCCCATTTATCATCGTGGTATATGACACGTGTTTTAGACTAGATGGCTGTGATGTTCTCGTGCTAGTATTCTGATCTAGATTTATCTGTCAGTGTTTTTATATAATTTTATTCGATACAAAAAGTATGATGATACTAAATTATATACGATGATATTGTAACAATTTTAAATTAAAATGATATACCCGGCCTTTGAGAAGACTGATCTAACCGATATACAAGTTATTTATCGATTTGAAGTGTCCGTCATCATGAATATCGTCTGCGAGCGTAATCTGTGGGTTCATTAAAAGACACTTTTTCAGAAACAAACATTAACGAAAAAGATAAAATAGTTCAAGTTTATTTTTCGTCATCATGAATTTCATCTGTAGTAAATGAAATGGAAGTAAAACGCTGTCTGCGAGCGTAATTTATTATGTTCATATAATTTCAAGAGACTCGATGAACACTTTTTCCGAAACAAACATTAATCAGAAAGAAAAAATAGCATTAAGCTTATTTATTCTCTATGGAAAAAATATACAGTTCTAGTCACTGGGTACCGGTTTTATTAATACCGTGTATTAAAACAAATCTTCAAATAAAATAATTGTGAGCGAACTTTTTAGAAGAGATTTCAAAAACAATGCTTGAATCGATTTTATGATGGCTTAAAGAAGTGGTACTCAGTAATCTATGTTATATATTAACCGTAGCTTTTAAGTATTTTGCGTTTTATATGCAATAAAGATTATTTATCTTGGGAAATAAAAGACTGCGTGATACTAGTATACTGTTTGTACGCCACATCTTCCTGATAAAATCTCTATCAGAATTGTCTGATCCTATCAGACGTGATTTACCTACTCAGTGTCTGAGATAATGAAACAATGGGAGAACCTAGATCCACGTTCCGGACTCAATCGTAACTACTCGGGCATTCACGTTACTGAGAATATTTCTTTCGACAAACACCGAGGAATTCCGATTGGATTATAGTTGTAGGCCATTCGGCACACCTCGGCTTATCTACGTAAGACGGGGGGGGGAGGGAACGAAATTGACCGAGGTATTACGAAATGAGTTTTACACCTTGGGCATAATCAGAGACATATACTATATTACAATGGAATCTAAATCTCTGATATAATGGATAGATTTATGCAGTAAACAATGTCAATTAAGAGGTCCAGACATACAGGAAATAAATATAACTTACATGATTTACGTTTTTCCTGTCTCTGAGATGCACGTTGTAAATAGTTCGTAATTGCAAACACGCGCACGTAAAACACCGATGTGACTACAGTCCAAACTGTGTACAAAGCCACTCCTTGGAAAATACAAATTGTGGCCTTTATTGACAAATGGCCTTTATAAGGAGGTCATTTTTATTCTAAATATTTAATGACGGCTTTTAAAAGAATGGCCTTAATTCACAAGATGGCCTTTTTCAAAGGTGGCCGCAAACGTGACTGCCAGTATTTATAGATACTTTAAATTTTATTTGTCTATGGAAAGTTTTCCCGAAGAATGTTTGCCTTTTAGAATTTATAAAGGAAAAGAAAGACCTGTTTTAAATGTATGTATAATGTATATACGCTCGTATGTATGCGTGTTGATTCAAACATCCGATATTTGATAAGATGGCATCACTATCAAAGATAATTCGTATTGATCTATACAATCTGACTTCATCTTTCGGAGACTTACAATATGGATTTTACTCGTATAGATTAATACAAGAAATCACGAGGATAAAACTTTACAGACTGAAAAGATTCTTCTTTCATTCAGGTATAAATTGAATAATAGATATGGTGGTGTGTTCTTATGTATAGGCTTTATGTTTACATTTATTTCTAATGTACATGTATATACATGTATTATTCTGATAAGCTTGCTTTTATGAAATACCATGTAATAGTCAATCTAATATGATACCATCGAAAAAGATACCACTGTTTACACTACAAAAGTATATACTTGTGACACATTCTATACCAGTATTTTGTGTCACAGCACAAGATCACACTCACTGTCTACCAGTATTTGTGGCACAAGTACACGGACACTGTCTACCAGTATTTCGTGGCACTAGTACACGGACACTGTCTACCAGTATTTATGGCACAATTACACGGACACTGTCTACCAGTAATTTGTGTCACAAGTACACGGACACTGTCTACCAGTATTTGTGGCACAAGTACACGGGCACTGTCTACCAGTAATTTGTGGCACAAGTACACGGACACTGTCTACCAGTATTTGTGGCACAAGTACACGGGCACTGTCTACCGGCATTTGTGACACAAGTACACGGACACTGTCTACCAGTATTTTGTGGCACAAGTACACGGGCACTGTCTACCGGCATTTGTGGCACAAGTACACGGACACTGTCTACCAGTAATTTGTGTCACAAGTACACGGGCACTGTCTACCGGCATTTGTGGCACAAGTACACGGGCACTGTCTACCGGCATTTGTTTCACAAGTACACGGGCACTGTCTACCAGTATTTTGTGTCACAAGTACACGGACACTGTCTACCAGTATTTTGTGTCACAAGTACACGGACACTGTCCACCAGTATTTTGTGTCACAAGAACACGGACACTGTCCACCAGTATTTTGTGTCACAAGTACACGGACACTGTCTACCAGTATTTTGTGGCCCAAGTACACGGACACTGTCTATCGGCATTTGTGGCACAAGTACACGGACACTGTCCACCAGTATTTTGTGTCACAAGTACACGGGCACTGTCTACCGGCATTTGTTTCACAAGTACACGAACACTGTCCACCAGTATTTTGTGTCACAAGTACACGGACACTGTCCACCAGTATTTTGTGTCACAAGTACACGGACACTGTCCACCAGTATTTTGTGTCACAAGTACACGGACACTGTCCACCAGTATTTTGTGTCACAAGTACACGGACACTGTCTACCAGTATTTTGTGTCACAAGTACACGGACACTGTCCACCAGTATTTTGTGTCACAAGTACACGGACAGTATCCACCAGTATTTTGTGTCACAAGTACACGGACAGTGTCTACCAGTATTTTGTGTCGCAAGTACACGGACACTGTCCACCAGTATTTTGTGTCACAAGTACACGGACACTGTCCACCAGTATTTTGTGTCACAAGTACACGGACACTGTCTACCAGTATTTTGTGTCACAAGTACACGGACACTGTCCACCAGTATTTTGTGTCACAAGTACACGGACACTGTCCACCAGTATTTTGTGTCACAAGTACACGGACACTGTCTACCAGTATTTTGTGTCGCAAGTACACGGACTCTGTCCACCAGTATTTTGTGTCACAAGTACACGGACACTGTCTACCAGTATTTTGTGTCACAAGTACACGGGCACTGTCTATCGGCATTTGTTTCACAAGTACACGGACACTGTCTACCAGTATTTTGTGTCACAAGTACACGGACACTGTCCACCAGTATTTTGTGTCACAAGAACACGGACACTGTCTACCAGTATTTTGTGTCACAAGTACACGGACAATGTCTACCAGTATTTTGTGGCACAAGTACAAGGACACTGTCTACCAGTATTTTGTGTCACAAGTACACGGACACTGTCTACCAGTATTTTGTGTCAGAGCTACAACAGGACATGACTGTATTTGAGATATTGGGATATTTTACGCCTGTATTAACATTCGTTAATAAACAACTTAAAAAATAAACTTAGCATGCTTACGCAAGCATCTGTTATACACTGAAATTTTAATTGTGTTATACAGATAAAAAATCTATAAAAAGAAAGTATAAATTATTATTGTTACAGTCTAGCTTCTTATTTCATACTGATTCATTCCAGATTTTATTTCGATATGAAACATATGTTTCTGGGAGTATTTTTTCTGAATTCTGCACCAAAGATTTCACGAATTAAACAAGGTGAACATCAAATAGCATAAAACATCAAAAGCATCTAACATGTATGTGATTTCAAACAAATAATGCATGCATGAATAAAGGAATAGAATGTGTGGAAAACTCAGCAAAGAAAATGATATACGATATGAAAGAGATTCGAAATGGAAGAATAGCACAAAGAATTAAGTATTTAAACGAGTAATATAGATCGAGGGGGAGGGGTAGACATATAATTATAACAAGGATGTGTGAGATTTGGAACAAGGAGGAATGAGATTTATAGATATCAATGTTTACATAGAGGTGAATAATTAATGAAGAAATGGTAATTGACTATTTAATTAACACACTAAGCCAAGCATGTTAATGTTATATGCATAACATACATCAGACATTAAGTTTTACGTCGACAACAATTAAGGTTTTTATGTTTAATTGTATTCATTCATTCATTCATTCATTTATTGTCAGGAACAAGTTCAATCAATCGATTAGTCAATCGCCTGATCAATCACTCGTTCGTTCTATTGCGTATTTATTTGCATGGGAGGAGCATTTTATATACTTTAATACTTCAATATAAATTTTTTTACATTTATGTCAGCTATACAATGAACGAAACTCTTACAAAAGCATATGTAAATCCACTCCAGTTAATGGGAATAAATATGATAAATGTATGAAGTTAATTATCCTGTACCTTCACTAAACAATACAAAAAGGTATTTGCTTAGAGTTACAATTTTATTCATGAACATTTTCCCCAAAAGCGCTTAAAAGTAAATTGTTATATCATTAATAACTTCATCCCATCAGGTTTGGCACAGAGGTAGCCTTACATTGAGGTGATAACTAAGTGATGATTAGTTAAATAAGTTAAACCTGTGAACATAGGCCATCCACTGGGTAAGATAAACTGTGGCCTTATTTAACAAGTGACTCTAATTCGGAGATAAATTTTGTTCTAAAAAATCAATTTTGTTTTTGAAAGAATGGCCTTCATTCACACGGTCGCCTTTATTCAGAGGTGATTACTAACACAGGTTTGATTGTATTTATGTGTATCATAATTAACACTATTTTCTAATGGTAATAATGCGTCGGGCTGTCAATGAATTGATATCAGTTAACAACAGAATTTCTCACAGTGTGAAATAAAAGGAACAAGAAAAACGCAGATTCCAGATTTTATAACGTTCATAAGTTGAATTTTTGGAACGTGTTTTATCCCGTCAACTTTTTATTCCCACTTTTATCAGATTCCATTTTATGACCTCTTATTGTATGATTTTTGTTCTATTTCACAGAGATGTTATATACTCATAAACTTCCTACGTCACGCGATGAGATAACTCTTGAGATACTGGATACAACGTCACAAGTAAGTAATGTAAGAGTTCATCTTCTTTGACTATCGTGTCCATAATTACCAAAGTTCTTTTTGTAAACAAAGCGGATCTTTTTAACCGCCCATTCGACGGATATGGTCACTTCAGGGTCGACACAGAGAGAAGAGGGAAGAGAAGGTACCGGAGATCCGGGCATTATCATCCGTACTCATTTCGAATAGTTTTTCCAGATGATACACGTCTCATATCCGTTTTCCTGTGATTACATCTAACTAGAACCACCATCAGTACGGCGGTAGATTTAGGAAGTAGATAAAAAAAATATGATATTCCAGCAATGGCGAACTACGCCATTGGCAGTTACTATGACCTGTTGTGTCACTAGCTAATAATATTGTTATTAACCATCAGTATAGTGGCTCTGGCCTGCGATAGTGTTATTAGCCAGTAATAGCTAGATATATACATTTGTAGTTTAATTAGCTACTAATAATGTTATTAGTCGGTGATATTAGCCTGAATCGGAGATAGTGACCTGAACCAGTGAGAGTGATCTGAGCAAGGAAATGAATGTTCCGTACTGTGGCGTGTTCGTCGCTTCAGAATTAATACCATACATCTTCTTTGTTACTGAGACAAATAACATCTTTTTGAAAAGAACTTCAATCTGTGGATCAGTGGTAACGTGCTGGTCTACTGGTCGACGGTCGTGGGTTCGGAATCTTGGCTCAGCCTTCCGATACTTCAGGGATACTTTTTCAGTGTCCCAATCCCAACTACCGAGCCAAGTACCGTGTCTAGACAATCACAGAGAAACGGACGAGACGTGGATCGGTGCTTTACACAGGGCATAACTTAACAAAGAACCAGGACAAATATTTGAAATAAGAGTAGGGAATAAATGCCGCGTTCTCCTGTATCTTCTCTCCTCTCTGTCTGTGGAGTCCCTGAAATGACCATCGCTGTTGAAGTGGCTGTTAAACAATAAATGCACGTGTATATAAACAATGTATTGTTACTTTATTAAGCAAATATTGCTCTATGTATGTCTCTTCATTCTCTTCTTCAGCCTCCAAAAGAAATTCTTGAAAAACACATCAGGTGGGGAGATGGTTTCGTGTTTATTTATTCATTAATAGAGAAGTCTAGCATCGGATACCTTGAGAGTGTCAAAGACATTTTGGAGAAGATAAAAGGAAGAGATTGTCCACTTGTACTGGTAGGAAACAAGTCTGACCTAATGTCTGCTCGTGACGTCACACAAGCAGAGGCTGACGACTGGATAAAAAATTTTGATTGTACTGCTAAATTCGAGATTTCCGTCGCAGATGAGAGTCAAGGTGTATTCGAAGCCATGGAGGAATTAATGTGTCAAATAAAGCGGGAATTTATTAAATCGTTCAATTCTGGAAACGTATCACCTACAGACAATAAACCAAGATCAAAACTGTACAGCATGAAAAAGGCGTTTAAGAAAAGAATAAACAGAAGCCATAGTGACACATTTTGAATCTTGGTAGATCACGTGGTATAGTTTTATGTATCCATAGTAACATAGGCGTGAACTTGAAACGCCATGATTGGCTGTGCAATCATCACATGTATGGCTTGTCTGTGACTTATTTAGCACGTACAATATACGTATTGTAGATCATTGTAAAAAATCAGTATACACTATATCATTGATGCTTATTTATCTAAATACGTATGTATTTCATTTTATTGACGTAGACACCATTTGAACAAGCTGACGACACTTCTATTTAGAATAATAGTCCACAATTTATCCAGCAGTTATAATCGACCACAGCGCTAGCTTACAATGCATTTCATTGATCCTGATAAAAAAAGAATAATATACGACCAATGTTAAGATGCCGAGTTGAAGCATCTGTAGTCAGTCGACATTGTACATGAGAAAGTAAGTACATGTGAAGATAATTTTTGTGTGCATAACGCACATGTTTGCATGTATAATCAAATTATTAGTATTTGAAGTTTGCTACATAATGAATCTAGCAATCTACCCATCAATCAATCAATCAATGATTTTATTGAAGTATACTTTACAAGCGTGGTCAGCTGTGATGGAATAAGGGAATGATTGTTGATCGAGGTGTTGCACAAAGTACACATTTCTTAATAACAATTTGTCTGAATAAACACATTTATTACATACAAGCTCAATTTCCTCCGACTTCTGATTCAAAATTATGTAAGGGTAACAATTTATCACAGGTAGGTACTAGTAATCCAAGAACTCCGATTAGAAATAAAGAACGATTTAAGAAACGGACAAGCCTCCAAGTGCTAATGCTAACTTAATTCCAAGTTTCCTCTTAATATCTCAGTTAGCACTAGTGACCTTGACCTTGATCTCAGTTAGCACTAGTGACCTTGACCTTGATCTCAGTTAGCACTAGTGACCTTGACCTTGATCTCAGTTAGCACTAGTGACCTTGATCTCAGTTAGAACTAGTGGCCTTGACAAAAGAAGCCTCAAATACAGTCTAAAGCTAGGTTGTCATAACGGCTTGCTACATACCATGATTGGCTAAGGCTTTTGAACAAAAGATTTTTTTTTTCAGCATCAGTGACCTTGACTTCATTCTCATCTTAATGCCCCAAAATGTACCAATCTATCTTCGGCGTGCTGTTTTAATAAAAAAAAATTACCTACATGTGAAACCAAAGGAAGTATTCGATACAAAATATTCAGCTGAAGTTTTCTCATTGGTTAAAAGCGTTGTTGTTACAACCCAAAGACTGGTCTCCATAAGACCTTGATGTACACTAAATTTGTCAGCAAAAGGTTGATTTAAACTAAAATTATCGAATAGAAACCAACTGTTTCACTGACATTACATGCCCTAACCTAATATCCAGGATTTCTTTGTTGAAAAGCTTATTGAAAATACATAATACTTTCGTCAATTCAAAATGACTACACAAGAGCACAGATATAAGCTTGGAAATACACGGCAAATAGAACGACCCAAAGCATGACATTAAATCACCAATAACAGAATAAGGATGATAGACTTGTCTGTACATCTCATTGGTGACTTATCATTATGACAGACATTCAGAATTCAGTGCATTTTAATTCACTACATATTACAGTTCCATGGAAATAAAGAACATCAGCAGTTTTATTCATAAGACAAAGCCCCTGCCCGAAAACTTCCAGATGGTCAATAACAGTCACCAGACTGGTTACTTGTACAATCATTAATCATGCGGAACATTTCTGTAACTTGACCGGTCTTATCGGCAAAGTTGTCTCCCTTGAAAACGTCTTATCGATCACTCCGATAACGTTTATCGATAAAGTGATTTACTATAGATTTATATAGGAGCTGTATGGTTTAACACTAATAACTTGTTTATAACACTAAATGAGAAAATTTTATAACCTCGTGAGGTAATCTTCATTCTCTGCACTTTATTTCAATATAATTTTTATTATTATGTGGTATGTGAACTTATTGCTTCCATTTTCGTTTGAAGTTGGTGATTATCGTTCGTTCATAATTGAGAGTAGTTCTGGGAGTATATAGTCACAAAATCAGTCTACAGATCAGACCATAACTGAGCAATACACTCCAAGACAGGGAATTTTTATTCACTGAGGTTTAACGTCACACCATAAGCCAGACCAGGATCATTTAGAGACTAACCAGCTCTAATGGTGGACCTACACATGGGTAGTACCATCATCCTTCAGTAAGCTCCACACGTGAAATTTGTTCCAGGGTAGGTTTTGAACTTTTGAACTAGCTGTGAGGGACTAGTGATTACTATTCAGAAACCATAACAACTCAGCTATGGTAGCCCCTTAGACATGGAGTAATGTACAACATGAAACTGTATAGGTATCATTCATTTTATTTATCAAGTCTAAAAATTTTTGTTTGATTATATGAAAAAATACAAGATATACAGAAGTATATCAACGAGGCATAATGACAGAGTTAAATACATGCTTCTCAATGTACCTGTACTTAACTTGAACAGTATTGATACAAAATCTATGACTGAAAAATATGCCAAAACCTTTAAACCATGTAGCGTGTGTCCAAAACACTTAACAGTTCAGACAACTTGAAGTGTATTTGTATAACAATGAATTTGCACTTAGATTTATAATAAATAGTAATATCAGTAGTCTGAAAATTTAGGAAATTCTTTAAAAAAAAAATCTTTTTAAAAATATTTAAATAGAATTGACCAAACCCAAATCTCCAATTTTAACATGATTGTTAATAATGATAATTAAGTGAATTAAGCATAAATCCTGGCCATTCATTGCATAGCTAAAATTTTGAAGAAAAATTCACAGATCTATAAATATTAACTTGTTATTCTTAAATAGTCATAAAATCAACAAGTAACATTTCCTTCAGAAGAAACATATACATATTGGTTTGTTAGATCTACAGGAGTGTCTCAGAGAATTCAGAATTAAAGCATGACTTACCAAAAACCTAACAACTGTCAAAATAATAAAACATCGTTATTTGTGACCATGAAATAAAGGAAGACTGTTAAGTTTCAACCATTGGAAGGACAACTGATTATTGTTACTGTGGTTTAAGCTTACATACTGACCCAACATGTGTCACTAGGGATGGGAGACAACAAATAATGTACTTTTCAATGTTAAATATTGTTCTGGCGAACAGTAAATTTCATTATAAACCTCAATTTTTTTTTATCAACCTTCAATAACTGAAAAAATTCTGGATGGAATATTATAAAAGGCACAAAGTTTAAGTTTAGGACGTTTTATTCCGTTTTCTTAAAAAAAAAACATTACAAAAATCTTTGTAAATGTATAAAGTCTAAGTCCGTAACACAACCCATTAAAATTGAATGAGACGAAAAAAGCAGCAAAACAGCTAATTAATTGCTTTTAATTAGAAATTTCTTCACAAATTAATGAATTGGTGAGAATTAATGTTAATCATTATTCATTCATAAAAGCGGAACTGATTCATCAATTTCACACTAATGTTCACAATTGTAGCAAATAAGAAAATGTTTAAGTTAAATGCCGAGCATTTCCATGGTTATCGTATTCATAAAAATGATAATATAAATTATACATAGATAATCACTTGAATAATAAACTTGTTATATTGTAACATCAGTGTGATAATAAATGTTGTATTTGTGAAGGTGAATATTTTTGGTAACTTTAAAACTTTGTCAAGATTTTATACACGACTGTTATATGTAACTGGTGGACTATACAATAGAAATATGTAACAATGAATCTATATTACAATCTAAATATGATAGAAATGTTATCCATTCATAGTGAATAAGGCATCAATTGTTTTTATAAAAATAAGCAAAAAATATATTCTATCCTCCTCCTCAACATTATTACAGATTATTAAATGAACAACCTTTATATAAGGCTGCACATGTACTGGTTTGTATGAAATTTTAATATCCAGGGTTCAGTGCAACAGTGTGGTAACTCATATTGAAATAAGAACAAATTACGACGGTGTTCCGCTGAGCCCTCGATATACAACACTGACAACAAAAACAGTTGAATCACGAAAGTTCGAAATGAAACTTGTAAATATACAGGTAAGTAAAATCAATTTATTCTAACATTCAATTAGTAAGTGTGAAAAACAGCGTTAAGTACTTTCCCATCTTATTACAGTGTAAAAACACATGATGGTATTTAAATTTATTATGAACTATTGCATTTTTCAGAGTTTCTGATTTTCAACTTTCCTATTAAATCTATATTGAGAATTAAAGGAAATTTGACAGGACTGAAAAAGATTTTGAACTTTTGCACCTTTTTAACTTTTGCATTTTGAACTTGTGCGATTCAACCGTATATAATTGGTTAACAATATTGCGGGTACTTTAAGTGTGATAATAATTCCATCATTATTTCAACCTATAACACTTGACAAGATTTTGTATAAAAAATCAAGACCAGCAGATAAAATGCATAAAACAAAAAGGTAAAGTAAAAAATGGTAAATGGTTAACAGTTATTAGATAACAAAATGATCTATATGGGACAAAAATAAAGATGATGACAAAAAGTGATAATTATTGTAACAACAATACATGCTTTGAGTACATGTATGATAATTCTGATTGATGATTTAAATGATAATAAAACAATGAAAGAAACTGAACAACAGTAAACTGAACCATCTGAAATACTTGTATCCATTAATGTAAAACTGATTTATTTCATGTTTTATTACATTACAATATGTTTTGTAACTGTTATATGGTAAGGTTTCAGCAACCAACAAATTTGAATACAATAGGATTACTTTGCATTATCAAAAACAATAAAATGTACCGGTATATCTAAATTTTAAGTACTGCAGAATCTATTTGAAGCAAATTTTTGTGTGTGAATACGATGGTATAGTTGTTTTCATGCAATGATGGTAACAATACACAAGAAGGTATTACCACATAAAACATTATGTTCACAACACTCCAAAAATAAGGCACCAATATATATAGATAAACGTTATCCTACAACAAGTGAAATACAGTCAAGCATGTATCACAACAAACGGCGATGATACATAGGCTACGATTTACTAAATAATACTAACTTGAAAACAACTCTTGCAATTCATTATTTTGTAAATAAAACTTAAGTACAGTGACTAATACCTTATCATTTAAATGGCACCAAGTCTTATACAAAACAGAACATTTCAAACATTTTTAACTCGGATTTCGTAAAGAAAACACTCAGTATGCAAGCTATGTGATACAGCATTTTAAAGCGAAAAACAAAACCACAGATTTCTAAAACACGCGTACATTAACTGAGGCAAGTATTTCTAAAACAATGACAAGCAGACTTTACATTAATCATAGCACTTTCAGGTATATTATATTACACTATTTACAGATGGTTTAAACAATACACATCATTTTAAAGAGTGAATGTACAAATGATCACTTGTTTATTACCTATTTGCATGTGTAAATAATTTATACATAAATAAGTCTTCAGGTAACAGGCAAACTTGTCTCCTCAACATAGGTAAAATGCTAAACAATTCATTTAGTACTTTTCACAAAAAAATTTAAACAACGACTGGATACATATATAGTTGAGTCAAGTCAAAACAATACATCACAAATAATCAAAACGCATGCACTGTTCACTGATTTAATAATAAATATAACAAGATAAAAAACCAAATGAAAGATATCACCGAACTATATCATGGCCTGAAATGATAAATATTACTATAATTTCAGTACTTCAAGACCGACTCCTGAGAGTAGAAACGTCTTAATCAATTCATAAGAAGATTAAAATGTTCCAGAGGGAGCATGTGCTTATAATGAATCATTAAGTTTGAGATTTAAGGGTAAAACTCTGATAATCTGAGAACTAAGTGTGATAACTGAATTAAGGCAACCCTCCAACACAATTATTTTTGTCAAGGGAGTTAATTCATGAAATCATCCTATTCTCAATGTTTATGGACCCAGTTCAGTTCTCACTGGGGTTCAAGGTCACACCAACAGTCAGAATAATTTGGCAACATTCCAGCTTCGATAGAGGAGGAAACCCAAGGTCACAGCGGGGATTTGAACTCACAGCCGGGTCAGAGATAACAAGTCAGTGATCATTACTACTCAACAAGAGAGGACCCCCAATTCAGCTCTCAATTAATGATCCATTTCTAAAACTCGGTTTTGAACACCTTTTTTTTTGGTGTGGACTATTTAAAATTTTAATATTATTTATGATTTCTAGCCAATGTTTAAGATGTAAACAAGTCCTAATAGAATAGGAAACAGTATATATTATTGCTTACAAATGAGTAAACACAAATTAAATGACAGCAGTATTAACTTAACGATAGGTTTGAATGCATATCATATGACCCATACTTATCTTACAGTCGTTGATGTACGGAAGGCACCCAGAAACAAATATTAGACCTTACTAAAATATTGCTTGCAAAAAGTAAAATATTTAAATTACAGTAACATAGAAACACGCTGGTCAATAACAACCTACAAGTTGTACAACATCATGTTTGGTAATACAATTATGATTATGGATTTTATAATTTTTACAATAACGGACAGGTTTGTTCAGTGTAACATCAATTTGTACCTGATTTAATTCAATACTGTTTATACAACATGCAAAATATACCAACCTATCCACTAAACTCAACCTGTGTATCAAATGGTAATCAAAATGTATTTGAGATTTTTAAGTAATTTCAGGGTTTACTTTAGGATACAGGAAGGCACTGGGCACTGGTAAAAAAGGAAAAAAATACAAGAAAGAGGCCAATTTTGGGAATATTTATAATGCAATAGGGGAAAAAGACTTTTTTTGGTGAAAAAGAATATAGTACCAAGTACTATATCAGGCTGATCTGTCCAGTGATTCTGGTCACTATCTTAAACAGTAGTAATTGAAAGAAATGACATACAATATATTACATAATTGACAGACATAGCCACCTACACAACGTTCTTGCATAGTGAACTTTAACAACTTGAGATCATTTATATTACAAAAACCACCTATTACTTAATGTTTGACATCATAATACCACTATCTAGACAATATACTCTTTATCCAGCATATCTATGGATGTCATTTTATTTCACATAAAAAACATTTGTGTCTTAAAATGGTTAAAATCATTACTATCTTAAAAATAAAATTGCATCCATTTTTTCCATTCTCTTCATTATTCAAGTTTTTCTATAGTAGCCTTTAAGGTTATATACTACACACAGAATGTACACATAGCACAAGTAACAATATTGTACATCTGTTTTTAAGTATATGGCCATCCTAGAGATAAATCATCTACACTGTACGTAGAAATATTACAATATTACGCTATTGTTACATATTAACATTCTGGAAGACCACATTACAGTCATTTCCTTGAACTGGTAGTAAATACGTAGTGCACCAATTTTTCTATTTCGCTATGTCCTCGGGTTTTTGCAAGATAACTTTATCCGATATATTCCTTCAATTATAACAAGTAGAGATGTAAATCTCCGCACCGGCAAACTTTGTCATGAAAACTATCCATCATATTTGTATATATATATATATATATATATTGGCACAGGTGATAAGATACATGTATCTAGTATCTTATACTCTTGTATAAAAACAGCACAATCATGCTTCTATTGTACACTGATTAGATCACTAAAGTGTCCTATCACTATGGTTACTGATCTCAATCTTTCACCAGCTTGTATATGTGATGTTGGGCACCATGTTCACTCGTTGATACTTCAAACACATACGCAATACAAAGTAACGTTTCTTGTGTATCTCTGTTACTGACAACCTAAAAAATAGAAACAGAATTGTGGAATATACAATTTTTTTCATATCAATGGGTTTAAACTGTTTTTTCAAGGATATTTCAGTTATATAAGGCAGCCAGGCCACCTAACCAGTATTCTTACCAGTACTAACTTACCCTTCCACAATGAGGAGGCAACCTCTGCACATATGGATGAAATCAGTATTTTCGTCAAATTTTCATAGAAGTTTTTGATTTGCTGCAACCAGGATTCGAACCCAGATGGCCAGATTAAAACTCCAGAAACAAACCACTGCAACATAGTTGCAGGGTTCTCAATAAGTTTGTGGTCAACAGGCCCAAAAGCTAGACCAACAGGTCTGCTAGGGGGGGGGGGGGGGGGGGGGGGGGGGTCCGGGCATTTTCTAGCAATATTTTATAAACTTGAGATTCCTAACCGGCCCAAACTCATTTTTAAGCGGTTAAATTGGCCTGCAGCCTGCTGTTATTAAGAACCCTGTAGTTGTGGCCAATAAATTGTTCACAAGCTAAGTTTTATATACATTAATGTTAGAATTTTAGAATATGTGTAGTTCTCTTTTAAGTATTTATATTACTATACCTGTAGAATCGTGAAGTTTTCAAGAACACTATTCATCATGTATTTTTCTGGTAGATGTTTCAATTTATGAATGAAATTAATCATATATTCACACATAGGTGATCTATGTATACGATAAACAAAACGTCCATTCTCAAAACGTGGATATTCAGTCTGAAAATAAAATCATGGTATCATATAAAAGACTTTAAACCAAAGGATAATGATTAAGTACTATCAAGTTTCTTTTCGCATTATAATGTCTAACTTGTCACATGGTTAAAATAAATATACAAGAGGGCCATGATGGCCCTATAAATGCTCACCAGGAGAAAAGGTCATTTGGAGATTAACATTGTTGAAGTTTTCTATACGAGTCTAAGTAAGATCAAATGACCCATCTGGGCCGTTTTTTATCCCATGGCCATTATATGAACAGATTTAAAAGAGGTCCATTAGACAAAGCTAGATACCAAATATCTTAGCTCTAGGCCTTGTGGTTTTGGAGAAGAAATTTTTAAAATTTTCCTATATAAAATAGAATTAACCCCAGGGCAGGGCTAATTTTGACCCTGGGGCCATAATTTGAACAAACTTGGTAGAGGTCCACTACACAATGCCACATACAAAATATCTAAGCTCTAGGCCTTGCGATTTCGGAGAAGAAGATTTTTTAAATTTTCCTATATAAGTCTATATAAATCAAGTGACCCCCGGGGCGGGGCCAATTTTGACCCTAGGGCAATAATTTGAACAAACTTGGTAGAGGTCCACTAGACAATGCTACATACCAAATATCTTAGCTCTAGGCCTTGTGGTTTCGGAGAAGAAGATTTTTTAAATTTTCCTATATAAAATAGAATAAACCCCAGGGCAGGGCCAATTTTGACCCTAGGGCAATAATTTGTACAAACTTGGTAGAGGTCTACTAGATAATGCTACATACCAAATATCTTAGCTCTAGGCATTGTAGTTTTGGAGAAAAAAGATTTTTTAAATTTCCTATATAAGTCTATGTAAAATCAAGTGACCCCCGGGGCGGAGCCAATTTTGACCCTAGGGGAATAATTTGAACAATCTTTGTAGAGTTCCATTAGACAATGCTACATACCAAATATCTAAGCTCTAGGCCCTGTGGTTTCAGACAAGAAGATTTTTTAAGTTTTTTAAATTTGTTGCCATAGCAACCAGAATTTTTAATGAAATTTAATTTTTTGAACAACTTTGAAAGGGGACCACCCAAGGATCATTCCAGCCAAGTTTGGTTGCAATCGGCATAGCGGTGTAGGAGGAGATGTTGTTTTAAGTAAACATGGACGCCACGTATTCGTAACGACGCACGATGGACGCAGGGCGATCACAAAAGCTCACCCTGAGCACATTCGTGCTCTGGTGAGCTAAAAAGCAGTACTAGACAAAAAAATTCTGAAATAAAGGTGTTGCAATGCTATACTATAAGTAAAGAGAGAAAGTAAGAGTCTGGGTCGTCAGTACAGGTATATATCTATACTGTCTGTCTAACCTTTCTTGCAAATACACAATCTGTCACTAGCAAAATTGCTCTCTAGTTATTAGACCAACAAGGTTTACTTTAATGGACAGATGGACACTTGCAAAGCAATATACCACGGCTCTTCGAAGGGAGCATAATATGAATGTACAAAATATGGGTGAAATTGGGAATTAATTGGTTTCTTACCTCAACTTTCTCTACCACCTGTTTACCAAATGAACACACTTTCGTTGAACAAGTAATTGTCATATTTTCACTAGATTCATATTGACTGTTTACACCATAAAAAGCTCCCTGTTCATCTTGCACGTTAGTGTTAATATCCGCCTGTAAGAAGATAAACAGTTGTTTGTTTAAATTGTTTTTTGTAACCTATTTGGAGCACTAAGGTCAGTCTTCGACACAGTTCTTCCAGTCCTTTGATTCATAGCTACACTCAATTTAGATAAACTTTTCAGATACAATTACACAGATTTTAATGAGTCAAAATCATGGAATTGAACGAAGCAGTATTTTTTTGCTTAAACATAGTTTTTAACGATATTTTATTTTTTATCCAAACATAGATTTTAACAAAATATGTCTAGCCTGAACATAGATTTTAACTGAATAATATATCTCTTGTAAAAGGTTACAAGAAATGTAATAAAATTTATCCACAAACAAGAAGACAGGCTTACCCAAAATTTTACAAGGAAAAATGCTGGTTGAGGACCTTTATCATATAATTCTTTCAAACCACCTTTCTTTTCTGGAAATTTATCATAAATTTGTCTTATGTCAACAGCCTACAAAATAAACAGATTCATTACAACACATATTGTTATAACCATAATATAATGTTATATACATGTATGAACACTTCCAAGGGTAGCCTTTGTTCATAGGTTTGACTGTATCCTGTTTAATTGACAACATGTATCATCCGTCCTGAGCACAAGAAGTAAGATTCAGTCAATGCAGCTTACATCTTTCAATCATATGTAAATGCCAGGTGATCATAATATTACAATCATGTGACCAGGTAAATCCAGAATAACTCACAAAACACTATTTTGACCAAAATAGATCATCAAATGTGGCCATTGACAAAATTGGTCACAACACAATGTGTACAATGACACAGTCAGAAGTGTGCAGAAGTCTCCGAGTGTGATCAGGAATAAATGGGACACACTTAGCATTAATACATACTATCAATTCTAACATCATTTTATAATCGTAATGACAAATTTCTAAAGAATTAAGAAACTTTACCTCTAATAATGGATCTGCATATCCAGCATTTGAATTTATGTGAACAAACAGATGTTTATGGTACTGAAAGAGAAATACAAATATTATTATACACACATATTGTTATACAGAGAAATAATTTTTATTTTTACCAACTGAAGCATTTAATGAAAGGTCTAGGATACAATAGACTTTAGTAATATTAATTACTGAGCAACTCTGCAACCAAAAAAAACCTGATTAACACCTATGTTTCATGATTCAAGCAAGACTTCAGCTTGAGAAGTCCACAAGTTGCTTAGTAGATTTATGACTGAGGAATTTAAAGCAATAATTGCCTACAGACCCAGGATGCTTTTACTGTAATCTTCATGTTTATTGGTTACAAATGTGTAACTTAAATCATCGGCTTAATCTGACACGATAGTCGTCAGTTGATTACCATAATCCAGTGCATGTATATTATTTGGTAAAACTTTAGAGTCACTTCCCTTTAAAATGGCAGAAAAAGTTATATTAAGGGTTTTAATTTTGGCGGTGAAGGAGGCATGATATGGATTTATTTTAGCATTCGGCTATGAAACCACCAAACATAGAACCCGTCAATTAAAAAATGCCAAATTTTGCAGCCGCAGAATTTAAGACGTATACAGTACCTGATCTCCATCTCTCTGTTGTTCAAGGTAAGCAGAAAATTCTACAAGTCTTAATTTAGGCCCGGCTATACTTCTACCCTGCCATGAAGGGGTCATCTCACTGTTCATTGATGTAGGTGGTTTTGTATCAAGCCCATAACCTGGGGCACCATACGGGGGTTTCACACTAAACAAAATAATACACAGTATAAGATACAGACAATAATAACAGAAAAATTTCTCTCAGGCTCCTAGTTAATGATCAACCATGTAATTCCTACAAATATTAAACACCCATTAATACATTAATGAATGCCTTTAAATAAAAATGAACAAAATTATGAAATAGGAAATGAATATAACATGAGTTACAATTTTACCCTTCTATGTTAATATGTAGAACAGAACTTCAAATTTATACATTCTTTATACATTAAAATAAACATTATTATCATCATCTTCAGTGAAATTGTCACCAATAAATATTTTGCCTTGTTGGGACTTAAACAGCAGCCCAACACCACTGAGTTGATAAAACAGACTTATAGTACTATAAATTCAGAAGAGCAGTACAGGGAGCAGTCAATCTGTATAGTTGATCCCTGATGGTATATTCTAGACAACATTCACACTAACTTATTCCTATGAACTAGTATGTTGTACAGCAGCACTTCCAGACAGAATATCAGATATAATACAAACAAATGTAATAAATCTATAAAATAAACAAATACTTACTCTCCCTGGGAGTTAGGATGCTGCCAAAACTGTAACAAAAACATAAAATACAACTGTTAACTATGTGCGTTAATTAAGTAAATATCAAGTAAAAATACATTATACACAAGTTTTATTTACCAAACTTTCAACAACTTTATATTGATCACAAAATAACAATACCTAAATGTCGTATCAATATTCATGAACGGTTTTATGGATAACTATATAAAAACATTGAATCTCGGAAATTTAAGTCCATTTCATACAAAACCAACCTACAGGTTTAGCTACAAGACATTAATTACTTGTACAAAGCAGATTTAACAAATTTCCACAGTAAGAAATGCCATACAACAGTTTCAGTAACATTTCTTCTAGTAATATAATACAGCATGTATAGAAGTAAATGAAACCAACAAATAACTATCATATAACGCTTCTTGTTATGTTTCATTGGTGTTGGTATGAGAACTGAGGAACTTTTACATTCTGCAAAATTATGTTCTAAATACAGTGTTTTGCCAAGGATGCAATTCGGTGATATTCTCGCTAAAAAATCATACATGTTGCATACAAAAATTGCTTGGGTGTGAATCATGTCATGTACGAAATTTTTTGGGTACAAATCTGAAAATCAAATCGCAATCAACACAGCAGTAAACTTTTAACAGGCACAAGTACACAAAGCCTTTTCTTACAACAATTCTTATTGGGTGTATAATTCCACATCGGCCAATAAAACTGATTGTTTTTTCTGACAGTCAATATTTTAAAAAGGACAATGCCAGCAAAAAAGTTGCTGACTTTTCTCGGCTTGTTTCAAAATAAAAGCACACACTCTGATGAAAACAATATAACAGACAGCCCTCATCCCATCCTTATACCACAGTTACACCCATCCCAGCCTCGTCATTGTCTGAAATGTTGGACAAAACTAATGTAACCAAACATGTCATCGTTCATTCATTCCAAAAGAAATGGCTTAACAATAACTTGGTTGAGTTCTTTTTATCTCAGTCATTTTCAAAATGTTCCCAATATTTTTCATGCAAGGGGACATTTATCCCCAAATTTTTTAAACCTTGGCAGAACACTGTAAACACCTGAATTAATGGAAACCATAATAATTGAAATTTATCAAAAACAATACTGAAGCATTAATCAATGTTTCAGCTCAAAACATAGCCAGATAGTATGTTATGGGGATGGTGCATAATGGTGTCTAAAGGCCTGATACAGCTACAAGGTGAAGGACAAATACATGATGAATGTTCATGTTGCTAGGCCCTGAATTCACAGATATTCACCATCTCCATATCATACTAGCCACTTACAGCTCAAGTTTAAAACAGATGGTATTAACAGGAATGACATTAGAGTTTGTCATGTTAAACATGCATGGACAGACAATCCAGTGGACAATAATGATACAAGCACTAAACAATGACATCGAAGAAACGCTGGGTATAAAGAAATCTGAACAGACAACATTGACATGCACAGCAGAAAAATATCATGAATTTAAACATGTTAATACCAAAATAACAAACCATAGAAAGTTAGATGAAGACATATGAAAAGTAGAGACAAGACAGCATGATAGGTCAAGGACACAGGTCAAGGTAGTAGGTCAAGGAAGCAGGTCAAGGACAAACTATTGTTTAAAGATGCAAACTTGCAGGATAGACTGACAATTAATGGAATGAATATCCACATAATTAGAATATCTATAGGTATGTTAATATATTAAACATTTCACTGAAGTTATGCTTGTTGTAAAAAAAGTTATTTACATTATATTTGTCGGAATAATTTCTAACTTGATTATGTTTAGATCAACAAAATCTAAGAGACGAGAGGCAAGATTCAGAGTACAAATTTTAAAATGATATTTCAGTAATGGCCGGTTCACTTAACCAGTTTTCCTGGACTGTATTCTAACCAGTGGCAACTTCCTGTTCCACATGGAACCAGTAACTTCTCCATATATGAAGGAAAATATAGAAGGGTATGAGTAGCTGCAATTTGATTGAACTTTCAGGTAGAAATTATCATTTTAACCATTTTTTATACTATCACAAATAACACATTTATTTACACCACCGGCTAAACCTCAAATTTGATAAAGATCCACTACACACGACGTTCTGAGGAAAATTAGGTTACTATTTTGACATTTTGAGTCTCAATGGTCGGGTATTTACCAGTCACAATGACAGTCCTGTCTATTTGAACATCCAAAAGATCTAATGAAAATGGCATTGGAAAAAAATTCAATGGACATACAAGAAACTACCTTAATCAACCAAGGTGGTGGACCCAAGGGACTACATCAGGGAAATCAGGTCATCTGTTGAATGAGAGATTCGAGGATAAATGAAATATTATGAATGAAATGATAGTGTGTAAATATGTTGTGATAATATTAGTGATGAATGTTCACAGGAAACTAACTGTGATAATGTAAATGATATCACACTGTATCTTGTCATAAACACTTACATTCGGTGGGGCCCCAGGATAACCTGGACGGACGGAGGATGGGTTGAACCCAGGCGGGACCACAGGTAGCCCCACGGCCTTACTGTGTATAGCACTTGCAGACACAATTTGAGCAGACGACATGGCCGCCATACTTTGTAGCGCTTTATCCTTGGCCGCCTGATCCTGAAAATTGGAAAAGTTCTCCTGTGGAAGGAGAGAGCAATGATAAGTACACAGGGAATCAGCATTAATTACAACAGCCAATGGAAATCCTTGTTTCATAACAGCAAATGAAAAGCTATGTTACAGTAACTTATGAAATCAATCCATTATCCTCAAAAGAAAAATGGTCACATACTTTTTAATTAAGATGCATAAATAATAACACCAAATGCTATGAAAAGTGTTAGTTATAGTAAGCTGTATCATTCACTTAAACAAAGGATTTCCAAGTCATATTATTACAATGAATGACAAGTTAGAGGGTCAGTTAACACATGAAAAATAATCAAAATAAAACTTATTGAAAGTAGCAATGGTAACATACGACACACTGAGCAACATAAGTGTAGCATTGTCTCAAACACTTTACAATAAAATAGGGAAAATTACAGATATAAGCAGCAATAATTAACTAACTCCTCATTAAAAAAAACAACAACAACATAAAAACATGCATGCAGGATGCACAGTATAAAGAACAAGGCAGATTTTGGCGGGATCCAGAAAACATGCAGTCTGATGAATCAATGAAGTTTGATCTGGTTATAAAGTCCCATCATACTCTCAAATCTTGAATACTAAGTCACAATCATAAAGTCTGACAGATGGACAGAAGTCTTCATGAAGACAATTAAGAGTCAAGGAAATGATACAAGTGACGTATGACCTGGACTCAGGAGCACTATAGAGCCCTATAGTTTGACAGACTGGAACCAAATAATTATGTAACATTTTCAGATTTCAATTCAGAGTATAATTCATAACCTCATTTTAAAAACAGCATCAATGCATTTTTATCTTTATAACTAAATTGTAAAAATGGCAAAATCATAACCAAAGGTTCTAGAAAATGAAAAAAAAACATCAACAAAGTTAATAGCCAAAAACAAAATAACAAAAAGTGTTCATAATTATGCTGTGTGCAAGTGCATATGCAATATACTTAGAAGTATAACCCTTAGACATGTACATATATATAATGCTTGGATGCAGTAAGCTCCCTGTAATGATGACAAACCAAGCTCCATAGACCCAGTATTTATGGTGACAATAAACATTGAAATATAGAAATGGAGGTGAGTAGAAAGTTACTACCTTGAATGGAGCTGACCCAACCTATAAATTCAGGGACGTGCATTCCATTATATACATGTTTAGGTACAGTGAAATCCCAACTTAACATTTACATACATGTCACATCATAAATAACAGAACATATTTATTTCTCCTATCTCGGCAGAAAAAGGTTATACATTATATCAATGCTTTTAATTCTATCGGATAAAATTCAAACAAGTCTTAAAATACTGGGATGTAAATATCTAATCTCAACAGGTCTTAAATGCATGTTTTTCTACAAATAAAATTTTATTAGGACTCAAATGAATGTTCTGTAAATACTAAATAGGTTTAGGTTTTATATCTTAAGTCCACACAAATTCTACCACAGGCAATATATGGTAATATTGACACCAGTCCAGTGGCATTAAAGAATTGAAAGTTCACTGTAGTGGAATGGAAACATTAATACCATGATAGCTATGAGGAAAATGTTCATAGTCTAATTGTCATGCAGAGTGCAAAATATACATACAATCTGACAGAATATTATAACACTGTATACTGGGATAGATATAGCATGCTTCATTCCAGCAGCAAATATTTGCATTGAAAGAAAATACAATGCTTAAAATAACATAGAGCATCACACATACAAGTTACAGAGAAGCCCACATGACCAACCAAAACATCAGGATATCTCAGCTTCTATAAGCCTGCAGGAAGGCACCTACTGTAGCCTGGAGTTTAGCACATACTTTCAAAGAGGATTGGACTTCCTTGGCTTTCCGTCTCGCAAGTACTTGTATATGACTAGAAACTTGCTTCCTCGTTCTGGTTTTACCAGTCCGTAATTTGATGTAGCATGCAATCAACTCATTACGCCCTGAAATTTAGTGTTTAATTGAATAGCAGAAAGAATTATGAATGACAATGTAACACCTACTTTAAATGAGGCCTGGACTTCTTTGGTTTTCCTCCGAGCAAGAACTTGAATATGACTAGAGACTTGTTTCCTTGACCGAGTTTTGCCAGTCCTCAATTTGATGTATCGCGCAATCAACTCATTACGTCCTGAAATATGAATGATATATTGTGCTCAAAAAAATATCCTGCAATATTAATACATACCCTTGACTGGAATGTATGTAACAGACATATAACTCTTTACGCTTTGTTAACTGGCTTAACTGTATTTCATTTTACTACTGTTCAGGAAACAGATTCATATTGTACCTGCCAGAAAGTGCAACAAATCTACTCGTCCGCTCATAATTTCAGGTAGAAATCAACACAGAGTTGATATTGCTGCAGAACAATATACATGAGAAGCGTTAACAAAAATTTGCTGAGCTCCATACTGTAAACCCTTGTTAATAATTAGACCACATTTGGGACAAAATATAAGTGGTTGTTGTATAAGATGGTCGAAATACTGGAGTGGTTGCTAAGTGCAGTTTTAATGTACAACTAAAAGATGTTAATTACTGGACATAATTATCTCGCAATGAAACCATCAATCAAAACATGAAAAACAAGAAATGGCCAATAACAAAAACACAATGAAACATACTTATATCAACCAAAAACATGATGACCAAGTTCACTTATAATGTGTATTTAAGAAAAATACACTATTGAAGTCTTAACGACAAAAATAAATATTTGAAAAGGGATTTATTGAACACTTGATAAACTATTAGCTATATTGAACCTTTGATAAACTATTAGCTACATATTATCAGTTATGAAAATAAAACACACAAAGACATATACTGTTCATTCATCTAAGTGTGCAAACACACGAATAGGCAAAAAAAGTTTGTTTACGTTTACCAAAACAACCTATACATTACTTAAGATCTGACCTTAAAGTTTTCAACAGTAAAATCAATAGTACATATTTAAGGATAAATTGTACCTACACAGTATAAAAGTTAAGTTCTAAAATAAAAATAAGGAGAAAAGGCATACGGGTACTTTATATCAGTCAAGTACCAGTACCATAAACATGACAATTTTTTTCCTGGCCTAATAAAACATTTCCAATTTCTAAAAGATTAATTCAGATAAAGTTGTTTTAACTCCTGTTCATTATGAGAATAAATCTATTTTTGATTATAGAGTAAGTTTTACTGTAAGTAACCTTTACGTATGATTGACACATAAATTCAGTTTTGTGGTCATTTTATCAAGGTAACATTAATCAATTTAATTTGGTTATATTACCAACAATATGAATATGTAATTTTCTTCATCTGAAGGTTACAGTGTATTTTTCACTATAAGGGCCCAGAAAAGGGAAATAGGGTAAAAACATACATTGTACCCTGGTGATGGGGGAGAATGGGGTCATGAAAAACAATGGATTATAGAGCAGAACAGAACAGATAATTTATTCAGACATGAACAAAGTACATGTATGTAGTCTATTGATAAAGGCTCACAGAAAACAGACATTCTCATTAATACAATGTTAAACTACCACACAGTATAATACAAAATGTACTGGTGCTGATGTGAAATTTTCTACGAGTTTCAGGTTTTATAGTGATTAAATAAAAACTACTGCAAACAGTATATCCAGTATTTATATACACCTAATAAAACCTTATTCATCGTAATTTATATACAGGGAAATCTTTAAGATTGAAATTTCAGATCGAGTTAGTTAGTGACTTAGATAATGGATAAAGGGAGATAATCTAAGTTTACAAGATGTATGCCAAGAGCAACATTTCCTATCTATCTGCAGCGAAAAGATAACAAGACACTAGATTTCAATAGAGATAAAAAACTTCACATTGTGTAGGATTGTCATTAATCAGAAATGAACAAGAGTAGTATTGTTAAGCGGGAAATCTGCATTACATGCTGCGCTTATACTTTCTTCAAAACATATTGAGAACTTGACTGAAGACAAATATAAATCAGGCCCCAGTTTCACAAACGAAATTGAGTAGAAACTCAATTTTGGACTCAATTGTTTTTTCTATCTAAATTTCTGGTGTCTTTGACCAGAAATGATACCATTTGCTAATTTCCTTATTCAATACTAACAACATGTTAAACATGCCAGCATTAAATATTGTTTGACTAGCAGACAAATCAAGTCTCAAAACTCCATTTTCATTTGAGTCAAGTCAAATTCCCAATAACAGACTGAAATCAAATTTATTGAACTGGAAACTGTTATTAGACCATCTTTGTACCACATTCTGAATTGCTCACAAAAAAACAGAGAAATGTACGATTTAATAAATAAGGTGAGGTTAAAAAAACTAACATACAATTAATGGCAGATCATCATTGAGACATTCTGATTTTGTTAACTATGGACTTTAAAAAAAGTGAAGAGAGTAATTACAGATTACAATGAATGTCTAAAGGTACACCAAGAGGTCATCATAAAGCAATTAAAATGAAATTAAAACTAGAGTCTGTAAACAAGATTATTGGCTTCAGTTTTTTTTTTCATACTAAATTGTTCAACAAATCCTTGTATTCTATGTACAGTCTTCCATCCTTCACTGCTTGGTCTCACACAGCCATCATTCATTTACTTAAAGGGATCAATTAACTGAAAATTCAATATGTAATTAGCGCATACTGACACCACCTTTTTCAGTCGCAAGTCATTTAATGCTTTGGTTAAAATCATTGCCATCAAGTACACAGTGTTTATATTTAAAGTCACACTGTATAGAAATTTTAACTTAAAAGAAATTCAATCATTATAGAAAGTAACTAATGACACATAAATATATTTTAAACGAAAAAATCCATTTAAAACAATGCCACAACTGTTACAGACTTTCTTTACGGAGTTGAACCACAAACTGTAAAACATTTTATCAATTACCAATTAGAACAATTTAAATTCATTCGTAATATAATAACTATTTTACCATATATTGATGGATTTTAGTGTAAAATGCATTTATAAAAACTAAAAAGACTAAAGCTTTTTACACAAACTGGAGATTTAAGCAATTATTTCAAATAAGTTTTTTAATAAAATACCTAATATACTACAGACGCGTTGTCAAATATGGGTCAACAAGCTAATCACCTGGCTAGAAGAAAAGTTGTCTTTATGGGTTACTAACTCAATGGACCCTATTTTTTGGCCCTGACTGAACAGTAAAATCCGAAGAATATTTGAGGATGGATTGCATCTTCAAAGTATACATGTTTAGAAAAAATTAGGGAAAGTTTTGGGGCCTATCAACCCTATTTTTGGGGGTCAAGTAACTGTAAATGTGACATTTTTTTCTGAGCCTATCAGACCTGAGCGCTGTATATAGCAGAGAAGAAAATAGACAACAACCATGTTTTAATCAATGTCACAACATAATTCATATAAATTATTCATTTTCTATGTTACACTTCAAGTATTTTATTATCATATGGGTATCTGTATATGACATGTTTCTATATATTCTCAATTCTCTGTTTGATATTAAGTACCTAGTACTACTCAACATGGGTGATGAAAAATGTTTTTTCTCCCTCAATCTATCATGTAAGGCAAGAAAAGTACCAAGTTTCTACCAACAAGCCAAAAATGTATGACGGCTCCCTGGTTGGAACAATACATTGAAGCAGACAAGAACTTTCACTTGTTTCATCCCAGTCAGACATCTAGGACTATTTGGCTGGAGAAGATAAAGTCTTTATATATGAAGTTATGATGTAAAGGTGAATATTTGTCTTACTCAAGTTAAGAACTCATTTAAGAACTAGATTATCTGACCTGTTTAATGTGACCTGAATGACCTACTTGCACCAGCCTGACAGCTATTAATTAACACACTACACAGAATAGTACCTAACATTGTACCAGTAAACTTAAAATACATGTAAGTCTATCTGACTACACAATAATTTTAATTGATTGAAGCCCTTAATGAAAAATCTTGTATTTATATAAAGGGCTAGATTTGTATTCAAACCCGCATTCATTTGAACAGTATACCAATTAAGACAGGGCTTCATCAGAAAATTACAAGAATTGAAATACTGGTAAGTACACTCAAGTGAAAACTTACGAAACAAAGTTTCAGATTAAGAATTATGCATAGACCAAACAGCGAACATTTGAAGATTTGCTTGTTACAGCTTTAAGCCTTTGACATAATCCTATTTGTACAGGTGTATATCAAGGTAAGCTATACACGAAGGATAGTCCATGTAATTACTCAACCAGTGTATGACTCATAGTATTGTGGTGAAGATCTGTTTGTCCTAATTTATAAGATGTATACACTGCTGCTATAGTGTACCTCAGTGTTCAGGTTTATACACAAGTTATATCCAATGTCTTTGAAAGACTGTGGAGATAAATACTAAAATAGACTCTTTAATAAACCAAAAAAAAAACTTCAAAACGGACCATGATGAAGCAAACCTGGCTACATAAAACAAGGTAAAAACAGGCTAACTTGGAATAATTAATGCAGTTTTGCGCATATGTTAAATTCATTATTATTCAAAATAAATGAAATACAGGCCATTTAAGACAACAATTGAAAGTGAAATATTAATTTTGTAATAAAATCTTGAACAAAACAGATGAATAATTATATACAGTATGATCAGTACCATAATGTACAGATATGAATTATTATAGCACCTGTAAGAAAACAATTGGTTTAAATTATATAGAGTTTGCTGACAACAAACATGTGGCCTATATTTATCCAGACATTATCATTTTCAGCTCCACTGTATATAATACAGACTGACATGCCAAGATAGCAGGCAGTTTGTTACACAAATCATAATCATTTAATAACTTTAATGCCAACAATCTCCAATGCCAAGTCAATGACCTATAAAATGAGTATATGCATCCCTGTTCAACAAAGACATTGTTACTCAACAATGTATATAATCATGATTAATATTGAATTTCATGCATGTGGACCAAACAAAAATTAACAGTTCACAAAACAGTTTAATGGATACCTGGCTTAAATGCATTGTATCACATTATACAGCTGTAATTAAAAATAATTCATTAACGAACAATTTCTTACAAAAAGACAAAAAGGTTTCATTAAACTTTTATGTATAGAGTACCTGAAAATATCAAACTAGAGATAACTAAATTTACATCATCAAGTTTACACGCTTCAGTGTCCATACACATACATGTAGTAAATTAAGTTATGACCATTAATTGCAAATCAGTTGACATTATCTATTGCACATAACAGCTGACTGTCTACAGTGCTCATGTAATGGTGGACTACTCAATTATACTCCACATAACTGTAGAATGACTGTGGTATGTAAATAAATTATTTGTTAGAAATCCTAACTATAAATTCATAATAATGGAATCATATGTTGTCTGCAAACCCTACAGATGACTCAATATCTTACAGGCACTTCCAAATTTGTATGTTGTTTTTCTTCATTATTACTTGTGCAAAGGGCAATTTCAAGACAGGCATAATATAAACAATTAATCAAATGAACAAGAATCATTATTATTCAAAATACATTTATATAATTATGACCAGACATGCAAATATAACTATTACTACACTTGTATATAAGCTTTTATCAATATTAACCTGATACCTAACTGTAAAAATAATAAATCTGATATTAAAAATATGGCCAAAGGTTTCAAAGAATTCTCATCAAATCAAATACCAATCAAGTAGCTGTCAAGGGTTTAATATTGAAATCACCAATATAACCTATCAACCACAACATGTCACTATAACACCCTGTATGCTCAGAGCTAAATATATACCATGATGTCATCTGACTATCAACATATTTATACAATAAACGTACATGTACAATGTATCATTTCAAACTAGACGCCTACACCATATTGAAAACAGTTGACCTGCCAAATTTATTCAACAATACCATTGTTTAATATTTTTGTACAGTTATTGATTTTGCTAATTTAGGTACAATCAAGCAGTAGAGACACGTCACTACAAAAATAAACACCCAAAATTCAAATTTGGCAAAACAAAAACTCCTGCGTTAAGTTCACGCTAATCATTATATAGAACAATTGATGGATATTTGCTGACGTACAAAAGCCGAAGTAAGGTGTAAGAAAATAACATCAAACAAGCTGTACTCAAGCTAAAACCAGTTTTAGTTCAACACATGACACCACTGCTTTCATCATAGAAAACAATTACCATGTTATTCTAAATGGTGGATGCAAACAAAAACTGATTTAATGTAACAAAACCAACGATCCCACATTGTGTTTCATCCTTTGTTTTAAAGCAGTTTGTTTTTGAGATCTTGTATCATTTATCAAAACTTCATTTGAAGTTAATGAGTCATACAGTCAGTTTTTGAAGATCTTTCAGTGATTGACACCATAGCTTATAAAGGCAAAACTTAAATAGACCACTAAAAATTACTAATTTTCAACATTCAATTTTCCTTTTCACTAGGTTCTAATGTCACAAAAACAGCCAGAGTTATTTGTTGAGTTTTTCACTTTTATCGGCCCAAGACCCATGGCGTTCATCTGCGTAGAACCACCGACCCTCCGTAAGCTTTGTATATGGACAAATTCCTCACATGTGAAATTTGCTGCGTTAGGATTCAAACTCAATGATGAGGTGCTTCACAGTGATTACTAAATAACCATTCATCCACAAAGGGATAATGATCATATTTCATTGATAATGTAATTAAATCAAGTTTTGTATTTTCATACAAAAATACCCATTATTCACAACTTTGCATTAAACATGATTTCTTTCATACTGTAATTAAACACAGTCTTTTTACTTGATGAAACTAACTATTGTGTCAGAGGTATCTGTATCATGAAGTCACAGCAAAGAATCAATTTTCATAAGGTAACAAAATATCTGCTGAATAAGCCGTCAATACTTCATACAAAACTGATGCCATTTGTTTTCAGAAATAAACAAAGAGGGCCAGGTCACAAAATACGCCCGTCAAGGGCTATAACTCAGAAGTGCCTGGGCTGATTTGGCTGGTTATCGTACTTGGCCGAGATCTCATGGCCATAAACATTTCCATCAAGTTTGATGAGGACCCGAATAAAACTGTTTGAATTAGAGAGCGGACACCCATTGTGGATGCCGCCGCCCGCCACGGGTGTTCCCATAATAAGACCAATTTTTCAAACAGGCGTATAAAAATGAATTTATCAATAATACAAACTGAACATTGCACTGTACTCAATGAAAAAGCACTGATATCTAGAGCTAACATAGGGGGCATACCTGGCTTAGTCAGGTTATGGTCATTGGCTAGTAATTACTAGCCACTCATCACTTTGAGTTCAAATCCCATCTGGGACCAGACAAATTTAATATGACACTGTGAGGAAGCTGGCCAGCTAGCTAGCTTACCGAAGGTCAGTAGTTCCACCCAGATGTACACCTGGGGAATCTTCATCCATTGCTAAAGCTGGATATCACCAAACGACACAGGCCATTGGTGCGACATTATAAGCACAAGAGAAAAACAAGAAGCTGCTCGGAGCTTCACTTAACCTCATAATTATGGAGTGGACTGATGGACAAGGTAATTACTATATGCCCCTGCATCATTTGATGCGGGGGAGTCAAATTAAAAGAACAAGGCACTTAACACATCTAACACTTATATATTCTGGTGACCGCATACAAGTAATTGGATCAGATTGCCTTCTCATACCCAAAGAGCTCTCAAAAAACACATACACACACAGAGAAAAACCAATGAATCACTCCCGAAAATGCAAATTTTAATTTAATGTAATCAGTTTTCTCACAGCTCAAATTGAACCAAACTATTACAGCAGTGTCTATTTACACAGTAATCTTACTTCACTCAATGTTTTTTATACAACATTTACAAAGGTTTATTATTGGTACACACAGACTAAGTTATCAAATCCATGATCGCCTGATAAAGCGGACCTGTTCTAACTCCACATAGATCTACAATCTACACTTGCTTAAACAATAAATGCTTTGTACATACAGATTCTATACAAGACCATTTCAAATGCAAATAAGGCTAATGAAACGTTTATATATACAAGATGTATTACTTAATTACGAATTGAGAACTGTATGCAATGCGAGTCTTTATGACCACTCCTGTGTGTTATATCAGTAATCTGGTGTTGATTTTTTGCAACTACATGTACCATTTCATCAGCACATTGGGTGTGTATTGACATTGGTAGGTTTTCAAGCAAGCAATTTTTGAAAGCTTAGTACTCTCTTGTTGACGATGTATGAACACAGTTAACAATACAAATGCACAAGAAATGTCAATCTTGCTCCATATTTACAATTTTGTTGTACTTCACAATGATTCTAACCGTGTTGAATGGGGGCGAGTGAATCATTAATAGGAAACATAATTCTCTGTTTGGGTTAACATTTAATAGAGCAAATCCTCGGCATGAAGTTATGCATACTGGCATTCAATTTTGTACAATAATAGGATCTCTTTATTATGTTGACACCAGGAAGAAAACTGGGACTTCTTGCACAACACTAACACAGCTGTTAAACTATAAACTAGCTTTTTCAGACAATCCCCTTTTTATAAATACAATGATATGCATATTTTGCTTTCAAAAGGAACATTTAGAATCTAAACATCTTTCAAAGCATTGATAAAAACAAAGACTATCATTTCAACAAATTTTACCTGTGTTTTACTTTAAAATTTATTTAAATAATTGAAAGAGCCTGAGACACTGGACGATGATAAGAAGAAATATACAATAAGACCTCAAATAATGATTCATCTAAGTATTGGAAACACAATCACTCTATCCAAATGTGTATGTAGCAGTAGGAGGACTTGAGTTAATCAACTTTTAAATCACGTTTTATTATTCTAATAATGTAGTTAGTTTTATTAAGCATAAAACAGATTAATGGTAAAAATCAAGTATTTATAAGAACTGATATACAAACTGAGTTCAAAAAACAAAATCTGAAAATTCAAGACATTCACAAAATTTTATCGAAGTATATACATTGAAGTCAATTATGAAAAATTTTTTTACCTACCATACATTTTTCCTTCGTCAGATAGGATAATTTTTCGACGACCACAAGGTGGGTATATTGCTAACGCCTCCTGAAAGCTCTGTTCAATATCTGGACTCCATACACCTTCAGCGTCATTTCCTAACTCATCATCGTTGAGATCGTCATCATTTTCTGTCTTTGGCGGTGGTGGTACTGTTTGACCGTTGTTTGGTGCGGTGGGCGGAGCATCCATATTTCCCCAGGATTTGGACATATAACCAGAATCTTGTTTAGAAACGCCGTTGTTATTATTGTTAGGTACAGAGGCTGGATCAAGATTCCCCCATGGCGACGTGGACATGATATGGGGAACAAATGGTAAAATCCTGAAAGAAGAGAACATAATAAAGCATATAATATACATGTACTCAATGACTCAGATGCTTCACCATTAGTAAAAGTATTAGTTATAAACTTAAATCATAAGACATGGTGACAGGTCACATCATATAATTTCATAATACAATGCACATGATGCTAATTCTTGTCCCTGCAACCAGATCGACCTTTAATATTGCTCAGGACTGCAGGTTAGGGTTAGTGCTAGCACTGAGCAGTGACTATGACTATAAATTTCTAGGGTTCTAAGCAGGATACTCAGTAGACAGTTCAACAAGAGCATCGAGAGTGATGCCAACACTCGTCTGTTCACCGCCTTAGTGAGGTCTATCTACCTATGAAGTTTTATGATACTACCTCTAAATAAGTTTCTGAGTTATGAGCTACATTAAAGTTTTTGCATGACGCATATGTCGCAGTGCTCAAAATTAAATCTAGACTAAAAAAAATTCCTGCTGACATAACAGTAAAATTAATTAATGTGATCCTTTGGTACATATTCTGCAGAGTCAGAAGCTATATTTTGCTTATTTGAGTCAAATGCATTTTAAGGATCAAAGTTCAAAAACCTAATATTGATAATTTTAAAAAGCAAGTTCTTCCAATATTTCAAACAGTATTTTGGTAAAAATATCGAACATCACAAATAGCAAACATGCATTTTGGTCTGACCTAATATAAGATTTCAGCTGAGAGACCAATCTCAAGTTTTATAAACTCAGACCCTGAACTACACATCTAATTATTTGGTCCAGACATGATCCAGAGAAGATGTTACATGTATATAAACTTTCAGTTACCTATTGCTCGGAAATATGGAAGGAAATCGGCAAAAAAAGAAATATCAAAATATCACTCACTTAGAATTTTGAACATTACACAAGATAATGAAAGATAGTCCCTGGTTGATAATGGTTTCAAGTTACAAGTCAAAAAGACCCAGTCTCTAGTATAGCTTTGCTTCGTTAAAGTTCATCTGCTACTGTACTGATAAGTTAGTGATAAAAGATAACCAAGTTCTCAATGACCTCAGAGAATGATAGATGTTCTTTAAGTTACCTGGTAATACTGGAAAGATGTGAAGGGTTTTAAAGAAAGTCATGTTTTCAGTTACTTTACCAAATGATAGGTAGGTGACTGGTGAGGTCGCAAAACTTTCCTTTCTGATTTTTTGTCTAAACATATCTTTCTTTTACGATTTCATCCCTAAATATGTTCATACTTTGCATTTTGCTGTCAGAAACTTCAGGTCAGCACAAAAAAATAGGGTAACTTTAAGTTTAAGGTCACCGTAAATGCGACTATTTTTTGGTCTGCACAAATTAGGGCATTGTTCCAGAGAGGAAGTTTGTTTATATGCAACAGTAATATGCTTTATATTAGTATTCATATAATATCATTACATAATTATGTAAATCATATAATGAACTGCACCAAGATGACTTGACCAGAGAGAGCTCCCATGTTATTTGCTAAATACAAATATTTCCATTGCAAGTATAAAATAACTACTTCCATAAATATAGTTGGACATCTGGGTCAAACATGTGCATCATTCAGAATTTGAGCCTGTGCAGTGCTTGTACCAACTTGGCTATCAAGACTTGTGACTTATATTATTATACTGGTGACACTGAGCTATGATGATTGACACAAACTTCAAAAACTTAACCGTATCATTTATGTCTTATAGTCTAGATATTAAGACATTTATGAAATTAATGACTGCAAACAAATGTTTATACCACCATTTGTAATATGATAGAATCGCCAAGTTTCAAAGAAATGCCATCATATCACAATGATATAGAAGTTTAATTGAAATACCAAATAAAAACTTCTTGCATGGCTGAAGAACTTAATTATTAACAAGCATTGTGACGATATTACAGTAATTACAGTTTGTCAAACTGTAATTACTGTAATATCGTCACAATGCTTGACATAAAATGTTGTATTTCAAACTACTGTAGCACGATCGAGTTATTTCAATTAACACAGTTAAAATTTATCTCTGCGGCTGCCTATAAAGTAATTAATTATAATAACAGTTCAATGTACAACTAAATTTCAAATAATAATATTCATATTATTTCAATGATAATCTACACATTATCAATAACCTTGAATTATACATCCTTCAAGTTCATGTATGAATCTCCAACCAGCCCAGGTAACAAAAAGTATGACAGACAAAAAAGTACACAGTAATAATCTCATATAGTCCTCTGAACAATATTAATAACATTAAATTACAATACTACTGTAACAAGTTACAACAACCATAACTGATTCATATTTTATAGTGTATATTAAACTTTGTAACATTATCATAAACACATGGGAGATTTAAATCAAAACATTTTTATAATTATATGAATGATGGTACGATGTTTCAGACTTAAATGTCAAACTGGTCTTACTTAATGATCAATTTTACACAGCTATTTAATTAATAGCTAATGTACAAATGAACTAAGAATGGTTGTCAATCGATGATTACATACATTCAACACAATATTAACAGACGAAATGGCAGATGTTAAAGAGACATACGTAAGAAATAAGCTTGAGTATAACATCATCAAACAAAAGAACTTAAATTCTGTTCAGAAATCTTGTCATAAACTGTGTGCAATAAAATTAGAATGAGCATGCAATTTAATACTTATCCATTCACCGTTTAACTTACACCATAACATGTGCAAACAAAATTGTATCATGTGTGTTTCCCATGTATGAGACACATGCTGAACATTATTAGAGTCTGAATCAATTAACATAAACTCATATTATGTATAATAGACCATTGTAAGTTCCATGCATATAGATTACTTGTGTCAAGAGTAAATAAAACCGCACTCCATCTTGGTAAGCAATAGATTGGATAAAAATTTAACACAATTTTATCATAGATTGAACCCTTCCAATGCATGCCCTGCTGAACATTTAAAAAAATCATGTTTCTCAGGGTAATAAACTCACAATGGCTTACAACATTGTAATCAGCATGCATTTGGGATAAGTCTTTCATTGTACTACATGTAACAATAAATGAGTATTATGCATAAACTTGAATTATAAAACCAAGCAGTCATTGAGTCAAATTGTACACAACTGTGTGAAATGTAGCAACACAACAGTATTAATATCAGTGTAGGGGTGACAAAGTGGTTTGTAAAAACATGCAGACAGAATGAAATGATAAACTTACATGATAAATGGGCATTCACAGCAAATATGATAAAAGCAAGCAGTATCTAAAAAACTGAAAACATGCAAGAAACATGTCACTTATAAAAAAGCAATCTGCAATTGATAAACACCTGTATCATAAATTCAGTGTAAGAAAAAATTCATTATAACATAAAAATTAAGTATACAACAAGGAGACAGAAATAATTAATTCCAGCTGAATCAAGATTCTGTATACTTCCTGACACTAGTGACAGTGACAATGAGATATCTAATAATATTGATCAATATGAAATAATCATACTTAATAATTAATAAATTTTAATATCAGTAACGTATACCAGGTAATGAGGTATAGCTGAATTTGCTGAAGTACATGCAATATGGTACTGCGACATGTACTCTGGGTTTGAAAATAAACTGCAAGCAAACACTGCAGTTTATTTGGGACATTGACCTACATCACGTAGTTTGTTCAAGACACGAGATTACCTACTAAATTATACACAGGTAGCTCAATTAACAATTACAATTCAACGCATACTGTACGATACAAAACACGTTAAGCATATTCATAATCTTTGTGTATTTCCGCACCTTCATAATGAGAATCACCATCTTGGATGCATGAAGTTATCGTGCATGCATCGCAAAGATACGTCTGCAAGTAGCTTTTTACCTCCCGCGCGCAGCAAGACGCGATATTTTGGCTGGTGAAAACTTCGAACTGGGTCAAATCTTCTCCAAACTTATCACAAATAAAGCTCGCAATTATCAGATAATCCATTGTGAAAGATATTCAACACAAATCGCGCATTAATAAAAGAAAATATCCAAAATCATGTGAAGTCATTTTCCCATCGAACATAGGCCGGAAGTCAAGTCTAAAACTATGACAAGTATTTCAGTGATTCGAAAACTGAGCCGACATTTTTCACTGTCCGAAGCTGTTTTTGAAACAAAAGAAGCTTGATTCGCTGAACTATCGAACTGAATTGAATGGTACTTACCTAATCTATGTATCCGTATGTTTAAAAACAAAAATTAAAGTTTAATTTTAATGAATTTAACGAATAACTCAAGATTCAAAGGTATGTCAGGAATGATACAAAGAATCTCGACTACGTACTCGATTACTGCGCACTGGACACGCGCATGGGAGGACCAGGTGTAAAGCAATAGCGACTCTGATTGGTTGATTTATTCAACCGAAACCATATGTCGTCATACAGTGCTAAAAATATATACAAGGTGTACAGATTTTACACAAACGAAGACGTTTATGTGTATTAACCTCTACGCTAGGCATGAGTCATTATACATGTACAGCGACACTGCATAAGTCGTAATTACACTCGTTATAATATAGTGTTTTGATGATTGACCACATTTATTGGTTCGTAATCCTGATTAATACCGCCTTCTATAATTCGCGTTTAAAGTTCCTACTTTCGCTCAGTTATATACCGTACATCGCATTTTGAGACATGCGGCTGGGTTTCGCGTGAAGTTAAATTTAGTGCTTATGTTACTTCTACGTATAACTCGCGACTTAATTTTCATGGAAGTTCAAACGTCTTACCTCTCCTTTGTCGGGATTAATTTAGATAGACGCTACATTATTTATATATCTAAATATAGTAGATATATAGTGTTACACCACAGTGCACGTTACACTGTGTACAGTTATATATAATATATATTGTAAACGCACATGTTCTCTAGTAAACTTTTTTAACTTATATCAAAGTGGAACTAACTTTTTTCCGTGGTATAAAAGTTAAGCAGCAGTGCGATGAAAATCTAGGATGGACCGGGACTCTGAAGCCCAAAACAAAAAAAGCTTACTAAATTGTGCAGCACGAAAATCTGTTCAATGTAATAGACTCCGTGTTGAAATAAATGAACTGGTTAGGTGTACATAATGCTAAAAAAGAAACACAATTCCAAACGGTAATAAAGGAATTAATAATTTATCAAAACCATACAACATCCGGATTGGTCATATCATGCAAATATCTAGTCCATGAAATATGTTTTTAAATTTTATGTCAAAGGCGCACGTACGTGTACGTCTAAAGACGTTGCTAATTAAAAAGGAATACTTCTTGATTCTGATTATGTTGATGCTAGTGTTAGTTAGATATCTAGATCAGTTGTTAGATCTGATTGCCAACGTTTATGAAAAAAGAAAAGTTTACGAAAAGACTGTTTCTTAAATGGAAATTATAGAAACTCATAAACGGCAACTAAAACATGTAGGCCTATATACATAGTTATAAAACATTTGTTGCATTTCTCATAAATTGAGCAAAATGCTCAGAATTGGCACCCACGCACACAAATAAAACTATGCGAGTAAGAGTATGAATTTACTAAATAACTGATTAAACATCGTCCATCTATTTACTTAATGCAGATTTTTGTCAATGACACATGCACTTAGGGAACGTATTATTAAATTGATTATAAAAATATCAGTCCTCTTAAAGCGTCTACATAGGCCGAAAGTTTGTTTGTTTCTGGTTCCAGTCTCATTAAAACAGGATAAATAGGAAGGGAATCATCATTATTATTACAAAAGTATTATCGAGAGCGTGCGGAAAGGTAAAAAGTGAGACAGTGCATGGGTGTATCGTTCCTCGGGCCTAAAATCGAGGGTCGCGGGGGAAAACTAGGGTAGATCGTTTAGTCAGAAACAAACATTTTTACACCTTAGCTAGAGTTACAAGGATATGCAAAATAAGATTCCTAATATGAACTAAACAACACTGTGTTGAACTTTTTATTCTCATTTAGTTATCAACATTCATAATGAACATGTAGGGAAGTATATGATTAGTAATTGACTCCTATTATTGCTTCGTTATTATTATGTTAATCAAGATAATAGATTTTAAACACACAATATTTTGTATCAAAGGACCTCGTTTAAGATAGAAATCATTTTCATCGCTATCTCAGAAAATCCCTAGTTGCAGGGGTCGCCCTGAGGTCACAGACCCGTCATATATCCGTATTGTAAAATGTCAAAAACACCGTTATCAATGTCAACAAAAGACTAATACAAGACAAGCGTATTACAAAAGATGAAAATTGATAATAACTATTCAATATAATCGATTTTCCGATGACATCTACATGACAGCCAAGTTAGGAAGTAATTCAGATCGTGACAAAAGAACCGCTTAACGCCCGAGCATTGACGAGTAGAACGAGTTTAAGCCGCTTTAGCCACAGACAGCGTTAGAATTTGTTACATTCTGAATACAATAGAATATACTTATTAGGAGAGATTGTGGTGACGTTATCTGAGTTTATATAGAAAGATAACTGACGATTTAACCCGCATATCTATATAGCAATAAACTACACGACTTTTTTCTATTTTAGAAATTTATTCTTATTATTTGAGTCTATACGTTATAAATGCGAAATGACGAAATGATTGTTTAACAATACTTTTTAAGTACAAACAAGGACTTATATACATCAGGTACAACTACCTGTATACATACATGTATGTATATAAGTCCTTGGTACAAATCATCATAAATTGTCTGCGTATACTTCATGAAAAAATCGTTAAAGTAGACTGTTACAGAAGTTGCGTGTTACAGCACGGGTCTAAATCGTATGAATTGATTAATTGAGCGATTGTTATATACTTATTTCTCCCCTTTTAAGTTATCTGTCGTGTGGACGGACAAAGCTATATGGTGGACTAGGAGGAGCTTATATTTTACTGTAATGTGTGAAGTATATACATGTACCTGTTGAGTGAAGTATACACCTGTTGAGTGAAGATTGTATATTCTAGTTGAGTGAAGTATATACATGTTGAGTGAAATATACACAAGTTGAATGAAGTATATATATGTTGAGTGAAGTATACACCTGTTGAGAGAAGTATATACATGTTGAGTGAAGTATACACAAATTGGGTGAAGTATACACCTGTTGAGTGAAGTATATACATGCTGAGTGAAGTATACACAAGTTGGGTGAAGTATACACCTGTTGAGTGAAGTATGTATACTCTAGTTGAATGAAGTATATACATGTTGAGTGAAGTATGCACCCGATGAGTGAAGTATACACCTGTTGAGTGAAGTATGTATACTCTAGTTGAGTGAAGTATAAACATGTTGAGTGAAGTATACACAAGTTGTGTGAAGAATACACCTTTTGAGTGAAGTAAGTATACTCCAGTTGAGTGAAGTATCATACATGTTGAGCAAAGTATACACCCAATGAGTGAAGTATACACATGTTGAGTTAAGTAACTTTAGTTGGGTGAATTATACACTAGCTGAGTGAAGTAAACACCTGTTGAGTGAAGTATATACATGTTTAATATGGTATATGCATGCTTAATTTATGATATACTAGTTGAGTGAAGCATACATCTGTTGAGTGAAGTATACACTTCTTGAGTGTAGTACACTCTTAATGGGTGTAGTTCACCCTTGTTGTGTGAAGTATACTCTTGTTGACTGAAGTGAACACCTATGTAACATAGTATACACACATGCTTAATACCCTACATACTTGATGACTGAAATATACACTTTATGTTTCTAGTGTACTCAAAATTCTCACAATTCTAATCTTACCCAACTATAGGGTGAAAGGTCACAAGTATAAACAGACCATGGTCCCTGTTTCACACATATAATCTTATCTGAGAAAGTCGTTCTAAAATCTTGTTTAAGAATATATATTTACCTTAAACTGCTGATCCCAAAACAATTAATGGGGAAAAACTTATTTACAAATAAGGCTTAGCCAGATTTTTAATTGTAAAACTGCTTCAGATATATATATGAAACAGGGCCCTATATTACTGTGAAGGAAATATAACAAAAAAATTAGAATAAACAATTTATTAACATACTAATACAATATACATATTACACAATAATGAAATTAAAATAACACTAGAATTGCATAGTCTACAATATGATAAATGATAAATTATAGTAGAATACAAATGTTTGAAAGGCACAATAGTAAATAAAACTTTGTTCCAATTTTCATTAATAAAAATTTGTAAACAAGCAGATGTTGACAAACATATTCCATTAAATGTATACAAATGATTTCAACGAATTTCATAAAAATAATTTCATCATTAAACTACTATTTAAACACTGAACAGTATCAAATGAAAAGTGGTAAAAAATCTTAATCATTCAAAGTTATATCTTTAACAAGCATTTAAAAGACTTACTGGGTATTATTATTAACAGAACAAAATCATTAAGATTAGATGCAAATATTAGGTAAATACTGGTAGTATAACATCTCAAAAAGTGTAAGTGTCCAAAAACTCATAGAAAATTCAGTCAAACAAATTAATTTGAATATACATGTAACAGTTAAGAGCAGAAATTAATACAAACTAGATTGATAATATACAATTATATCTAATGCAAAATACAACAATAATAAAAAGCACCAGTATTCAATAAAACAAATATCAATGAAGCAATAAATAGATAATAAATCTTAATGCATGTACAACAATATGAGTAAGCAATGAAATATTTCCTCCACTTTTACTTCACAAACCATTTTTTAACATTTAATTCCAATCATCCCAAATAAAGGCAACTTTCACAGATATAAAACTTACCATAGATGTTCAAATGAAAAAAAAGTAAATGGAATAAAATAATCGTAATACTATGTTTAATGATGTTACAGCTCAGATTTTACATTTAATGCCAAAAATATGTTTGTGTTACTTAAAACTTATCCACGTCAGTGCTTGCATCACATGTTAATGTCAAGCACCTGTGTTTTATTTATGGACATCAAGAACATGGTAAAATTACTGTAGTACTTGGGGTTCTATCATTAAACTACACATAGCTTGTATGGTGAAATCTATTGTATGGTGAATGTTTGTATACATGTAATATTTATGAATTTAAAAGTCACAAATAGGAAATCATGGAAAGAAATATAAAAATGTACTATAAAATTATTAACAACATCAAGAAGCATTATGAATATAATATAAAAACTAACAAACTTTATTATATGAAATACTGCAAAATTACCTAACAGCTAACATGTTAGAATATCATACAATGTAGTTACACAGCATATGATTATGGACCTAAATCTGCCAATTACATCCCAATCATGTATCATCATTCAGACAATGGGAACTCAAATATTCTAATAATCAAAATACATCTATACATTTTTAACGTCTGGATTACATTGTCAAATAATGAGGTATTTAAAACAAATATGTTGGCATCTCTATTTTTTTTTTTTAATTTGTTTGAAATAAAAGCCTATAATGACCATTCATACCAAGTACATTTTGTATTTTGTAACATCTATGAAAATTACGAACAACAGACTCCATACTTGGGTATCCAAGGTGTAAAAAATCATTAACAGCTGAATCCAGACTGTAAGTGGATGCTTGCACCAAAATAAGGATTACTTATCGTTCTCAAACAGACCCAAAGAGAGTCATAGTCAATAATCTTAGATTTTCTTTTCAAACATACATTATTTATATCAAAATGTTTACAAGTAATGTGCATCCATTTGAACAGTTCACTTAAAACATTATTCAAGGTCCATGCAGTTGAAAAAACATTTGGTAAAAGTTGTATAAGCAAACAGGGCATTTCTTCAGATAAATAAGGAAGACTATATATAAAATACAAACACTCAGAGAGGTTTTATTGCTTGATTATTGTTTTCAGTGGGATTAAGGCAGTTTTTCAACGATATTTCAGTTTGATTATATACAGCGCTGGATTCATCTTAACAAATTTCCTGGACTGTACTCTAACTACGGTAGTTCTAACTAATGGTACCCCTCCATAAGGAGCCGACAACTTCTTCACACATTTTTATCACATTGTCATAAAAGGTTTTGACCTGCTGTGATGAGGGATTCGAAGCCAGATATCCCTGGGTTATGGGTTACTAGTATTGCTTGATTAAGATGTAACTGGCAGAAAAAAATGATATACGAGTAAAATGATATATTGGCACTTTGAATGATCCTTAGATCTGATATCTCCAGGAGATTCCTCTATATACTGAACCACATCGGTGTAAATAGTCTCCACCATCCATCTCTCTATGGTAATGGTGTATCTTTATATTTGGTGAAGATGTTGTATAGGACTCTTAATGTACACTTTAAATCAAGATTGACTACATCTGAAAGTAAAATAAATAAAACACCATGTTACTGCATGAATATTCATACAAATACAAATAGGACTGGGCCATAAGTCCAGTATTCTAAGAATTCCGGTTTTCAGAGAACTTTTGAGAAATTTTGAAAGAAATGGGACTTGAAAAAATCGTCCAAATTTCAGAGAATTCCTGTGTGGAAGGGGTTTTAATGTATATCACTATAGATTTTTAAGTTATTTAAATTTTATGGTAATTCGACATTAATTGGTAATTTATCATCAGACGAGGCAAATGTGTCAGATATTACACCAATGATTCATATTTTTCTAAAAACGTAAATCAAAGTTTGTTCAAGAGATGGATCATAAAAAAGATTAAACATTAAATGGTTGAGAAAATGAATACAACCAAAAAAACTCTCATTGTCAACTATATATTTTATGTCATATAGGTTTTAATGTAAATCAAAATTTGTTCAAGAGATGTATCACAACGAAGGTAAAATATTAAATTAAATACATTTATAGTCTGTATTATAATAGTATTCATAACATTAAAACTATTCTTGAGACTGAAATATATGAATTAATTAAACAAACAGCTGGCATTACCCTTAATTACAATATGGAAAATCAAATCACTTCAAATGCCTTCAGGCAACTAGTCAATGTTAGGAGTAATTATAAAATTAGTGAGGTTTGAATTGTACAAGAAAACTAATTCACCAGAACTTGTCATTTTAGCATTATTGATGAGCAAAATATTTGTAACTTAATTGAAAAAGTTTCCTTGTAGCTTGTCATAGATGAGTAATGATATATATGCCCTGTAGGGATAAAACGGTGAAAATATACCCTGAGGAAAATTTTACCTTAGCATCAATCTTAATTTGAAAACAAGAAACAAGTAAATCATACATGTGAAAAAAGTGAACTCACTAATGACATCATCAGGGTAATTACCAACAAATCAACATTCAATTAGTTCAACTATAGTGAATATACATTGTATATACTGAATCATACACTGCCTTAATTAATCTCTACATTTCATTTACACTTAAAATACAATAATTGATGATTTCAATTCATCACTAATATTGTTAAGAAATTATCAACATCACATTCACAATATGGATTTGTCAAGGACTTATGTCTTATATGGTAACTGCTTCAGAATAAAATCAGTATATAATCTAAGAATTAAGATCTCCAGTTGAACATTTCTGACAGATGTATGACTCCATACCAGACAAGATTTCTAATAACTATACTTTTATCAATACAGATTGACTAGTATTCATTTATTAGATAATTTCTCTCATACACACAGAAGAAACAGTTTAGTTTTTGGATGCTGTAAACATTGCACAAAAACTTAAAGGAATGGTATCTTCGTGATACAAGTAATAACAAAATTTCGCCTTGTTTACTGAGTGTATCATGACAAAAAAAAAAACCAATAAACAATAAAAACCCCTAAACACTAATGTACAACAAACTCCTTCATTCACTTATGATCCCACCCAAAAATGATCTCAGAGTACAAAATTTAAAATATGAAATATGTGGTTTGTTATCTAGTTTAGTTACTGGAAAGGAAATGACATTTTTATCAATCTGTGAAAAGTTATCTCACTAAAGCTTATTATAAAACTTTGTTACAATTCCATAAACTTGTTGACATTAAATCAATATTTTTGTTAAACAAAGACAGTTTAAGTTCCTATATGTTGAATCAAAATGAAGTTAGCATATAAAATGTGCATAATATAGAGATGTATGTACTATCAGTGACATGTAATCTAAGTCTCTGGTACTACTGTAGTAAGTACTAAAATTGTTCACCATTGCACAGCACGGCACAAACTATCATGATATATAATTAATGATCACCACATGTACCTGTAACACCATGTTGGTCATGTAAGTCAGGATTTAACACACAAGATAATACAAGAAGTTTTCCCACCTACTACATAATTCATTTAGTCAGATTTTCCCTCACAGGTGATACAATTAAGCAGTATATAATCAGAACAATAATCCAATCAGTTGTAGTAATCAATCTTATTTTATCAATACAAGACAATCCAGCAGCTGTTCATCTTTCATCATTATTGTAGAACAAGTCAAGTCAGTTAATGAGTTCTTCATTCTGCTATAAAATCAACAATCTCCATACTTCCACTATGTTCTCTTCTAAATGTAAATTTTACTATCTGGTGTATGACAAATATTTTTTTCACTGGGATTTAAACATTGCATCAACAATCAGGGTCATTTGTTCACTTTCATGGATGAAGACACCAGGCTGAGAGAGAAGCACCAGCCTTTAATAAGCTAGCTAGACAGCCCCCCCCCACATGTGATATATATCTGGTCCTGGATGGGATATGTACTCACAGAGGTGAGGGGCTAGTATAATTATCAGTCAGGGGCCATAACCACTCAACTATCGAGTCCCTCTTACAATTGATAATACCAAAATCTTTGTTAATTTGAACTTTATCTGTACATAATGTTCACATACATTATATACATGCCAACATTTGGATTTCATTGCCCCACCCCCCTATTTTAATCCTTTTTTGTGACTGTACTGAGATCAGTTACAACCAGTCAGAAAAGGTTACTACCAGTATCATTTCACAAATGATAAATAGCTGCACTAATTATCTATACCGTGTGATCTTCATACCACTTTATTCAAGCATGTTTGATAATGGTACTTTTTTTATATTAACCAAGCTTTGAACAAGGTCACCTTTTGACATATTTGATCATACATGTATGTGATATATACTGACCTTCAGCTCTAGCTTTTGGTTTAGGAAGTCCAGCATCTTGCATCAATTCAAACGCAAATCCGACATTATGAACCTGAAAATATACATTTATATAGTATGTTAATCATGATTGCATCTACATGTATACAAAATTAATAGACTTGATAAAATGTACGGTCAAAGAGCACATTTAGGCTGCAAAGACCAATTTACTGGTTATGTGAACCAGCTGCTGTATTATTACTGAAATATTGTTGAAAAATGGCATTAAATCTATTGAAACAAACCAAACAAGTACATTTTGTACTTAATTCTGAAAATTTATTTATCAAACATTTCTTCTTTTTATTTTTTTGCTTTTGCCTGGTCGATTGATCAACCTAAAGATCAGAGCAGAGTTATAAAACCTATACACATGTAATCACTGTCTCCGAGCTTAAATCTTAATTCTATTCTCAAAGTAAAATGGTTAAAGAGAAGGAGCTGATTAATGTTTACTTACATATATACAGGTAGATTATGATGTAAGATTGTATGTATCAATAATATAAGTAATGTCTGATCATGATTAACTAAGAAACATTTAAACACAATATATGAGATTAGAGCTCAGAGACCAATAAAAAGTCATATAACCTCGGGATCAGATCTTGCACAGACAATACTACACTTCAGACCAATAATGAGCAAATCTTAAAAAAAAATATTTTCCTCTAATTATCTTCCACACAGAAATTCAACATGTAGTTGAATGCAACAAAGTCAACTTATTTAAATCTTCCACAAATTTTTTTTCCACCATAAAATATATTCACACATGGTAGACATTAGGGATGTCATAAAATTAGCCCCCAAAAAAACTTAACAGGCATTACAGCAGTTACAAACAGAGCATTCCTTTCTTCCTCAGTACCTAAGACTATTTACAATAAAACATTGACTTATAAGAGCTCAGTTCTTTGTACATGATGTTTTCATTAAAAATATTGAAGAATATGTTGGCAGGGATAATTTTCTTCTGGTTTTCTGATTTGACACAAAGACAGACTAACATAGATGGAATATTTCGCAGCATGCCACAGATGTCAGACTCTGAGAATGTACTGCGGAACCAGTCTTGGAATGTCGAATGGAAGCTTTCCCCAAACGTGTTAATTATTGTTGGAATGACAGAGTAAATATAACATTAGTGATAGTGAGGGTAAGAGATGTAAGTGTATAGTATGATATATGCAAGATACAGTACTGTGGAATGGACTGCATTTAGACACCATAATGAAACAAAGATGTAAGTTCATAGCAAGAAAAAAATGAAACGAATGAACAAGTTATACATAGCCTTCCACCAAAAATGCATTCCACATTATCACGTTTTTTACCACCGATGGATTCAACAAATGTCAGTATATACTATTTATTTCACAACATCTACTTAAGTTCACCAATGATCTCTGACCCCTGTAGAAACGCAGGTCATTAATGCATGCCAGAGAAATGCTAAAATCTGCTATAAACTGATAAAACAAGCAATTGACTACAGAGTAACTAGGTGCATATACAAGTATATTAAGCAAACTTAATTTAAGATATACATGTACTTGTTTTCACATTAGCCCTTATTTTTTTTTTTTGAGTTCAATTTCACCACTCAGTTCCAGTGATGAGAGTTTAATTGGTTCTAATTAATTAGCCAGCCATGTGCTTTCATTTCAAGAAGTCATGTCAGAGAGTCAGATTAAATTTGTTTTCTCTTTGAGTGGATACAGAACCATTATTAACATAAATCTCACAACCATTCAAGGTTCATTTGTAAGAAAACTTAAGGTACATGATACAGCCTTCACATTCATTAATATCTACCAAAGGAAGAGGAATTGATTGAAAATATCTTTATTTATGACACATTTGATTAATAAGATGTTTTTTCTCACTCAATTATAGTGCTGAAAAGTGAACATAGTACATTATACTTAAAAGCAACAAAAATTAAGCATAATTCATAATAAATAACTGTGGAGCTCCCTCAACTTAAGTGGTTACAGTCTAACTGTTAGTAATCATTTGCCTCTGGCTGCTGTGAGTTTGAAATTTCATCTGGGACCAAATTTTACATGTGAGCTTAAAGAAGGTTGGATGTTTTTTTCCATGTACAACTTGGGGATGTCATCTCTCACTGATAGAGAGTATTGGGTTCGAGCCCAGCAACCTACTGTATGTCTCTTTATGTGAGAAAGTAGGCAGTTGCTTACAATGGATGGGAGTCTAGTACTGATACTTCCCAGGAACAATGCTTAGGTGAACTGTCCGCCTCATATGACTCTTGACTGTTGAAAAAGGGCGTAAAACTCGAAATAAACAAAACAAAAAACAACTTGGGGACTCACTTCTTCCATGCTGGAAAACTTTCAAAATGAGGCTGACTGGAAGTGCAGCATTACACCCCAGTGAAAAAATTCTGATCAGCTGGGTTACATTAACCAATCATAATCAGCATAATCCTTTAGGAACAACAACAACAACAAACAGGTATCATGTATGTTAAAAGAAGCAAACTGCATTTATTTTAAATTAATCTTATACAAGATTATGTTGCCTATTGATTTTATTAGCAAAATCTAAATTAATTCATTAAAATGAAATCCAAAGCTTTAGCTGGGATAACTCATTATACTAGCTTAATTAAATACACATGTTCATAGTTATGATTATATTTAAATAATTCTGGAGGGTTTAAAAGAGTACAATTAAGTACATATAGGTGTGGTGGTGGGGGGAGAAAGTTCTTGATTTAAATGTACATAAATCAGAGCGTTATGATGGCATTGAAAATGGTCCCCAGAGTATAAAATTATTGTGTATGAAAATTTCACAAACACCAAAGCTCAAGGCAATATGGTTAATGCTAACACAATGCACTATAGGATCAAATATACAAAAGATGTCAGATAACAGACACATAATGCATTAGGCCAAGAATAAAAATATGAATGTTTGCCCATAATGCGACTGACCTAGAAAAATGACCATGACCTACAAGATTTCTATCATTATCAGGTCTAGAATTTGTTTTCACATACTAGGTACCGTAATATAATACTTGACGCATCTTTACTAGCGCTTATTACATTGTGTTAAAATATTTTTCAATCAATTGTGTTAACTAATTCTTTGTTCTAAATTGAAAATAAAAATCCCTACCTATCTGTCCAAAATTTCAAACTTGGGTAGTGTTAGAGCAAACACATGTAATTTTGATATTAGCCGAAGTAAATACATTCAGAATTCAACTTATTATGATAAGAAAATTATCATTTAAATCATATTTAAAATTAATGACAGCCGTATGTTATCCATACTGACCTCCAAGATGACACATGAGACCTGTGAGGAGCTGATTTTGCAGAACTATTTCTTCTTCTAATTAGAAAATAATTCAAAGTAATGATTTATGTTATCAAACATACTCCTTTAGTCTGTTTCAAACATACTTGTGCTAATTATGAAAAATAACATTATGCTACTTAATCATGATTTCATCATAAAAATAACAATAAATTATTAAGGGTTGTGACTATTTTAGTTTGTTTTCTTAAAACAATTTAACCCTTTAATGTGTTTACTTTATTTTGACAGCACTGATTGATCAAGAATGTACTCAGTGTCATTTATGAATGAATGAGAGAAACAAATTGAATTCAGTAACAACTGTATGAAACCATGATACCCAGGTTTACACCATCAGTCGGCCCCTAGGGGCAGGAGATTACAAGGGTTATTTATGTAATTAATGTCAGCCTACTTCCCCTAAAAGGTCTATCAGGGGTCAAATCTTAATTGAATTTGTCTAAGCGCAGCATACAGCCCCTTATCAAATGTCACTTGGACAACAGCAGAGAACTAAAAGTTATAATTGGTATCTATGAGATGAGACAAGAAATGAATCATGATGTATTAAAACATTTAAGTGATTTAAAACAGACAGATGATACACCTGTATCATGTATAATGCAACATTACACAATTCAAAAAGCCAGTTCATGCTCAACAACAAAAGGTAATAAATTGAAAACAGCTGTTTAAGTCTGGAAATTAATTCACTGAGCTTAATTAATGTCTGCATTTAATACATGACCCCCCTCATTAAAATAATTATTTCATTATCATCAATGTCTAACTACCATCTTTCATGTCTATGATGTAGTAACATTTATCTTCATTTTTCAGCATTTAACTACACAATTTTTCTTTTTTTTGGGGGGGGGGGGGGTCAATATTATTTCAGATCTACACTGTATTAAACAAAAGGCTATTATATTAGCCCCAACAGTTGTCCAGGATCAGGACTTGTTCTAACCTTGTTATACGCAAGAAACTGTCAAGTACTCCACATGAATGATCAATGAAGAGCACTTTTGATCAGAGACATAATGTCTTCAACCATACTGTCACAGAGAACATGGGCTGTGCCAGATAGAGCTCAAACTCACAACCCATATCCCAAACACTCTACCAGCTGAACTATACACAGCAGCCAACATTAATAAAACACTTCAGGAAATTAAAAACATGAATCCTTCTCATGCCCACAGAAAAAGATTTGTAGAAAACAAATTAAAAACATTATTTTATGAAATTTTCAATGAAATTTTTTTTAAAATAATTTTAATTCAGGAATAAAAATTATAGTAAAAATGTTAACAACATGGAGTTTATAAATAATTTTACATATCATTAACGCTACAAGGTTAAATATCAAGAAAATTAATGTTCTCATCAATATACAATAGAGACATTTATAAGTCAATTCTGCATAATCAATGTGATCTGTTCTGATTTGACCAGACTTATCATCCCCATATCATAAGGATAAGAATACTGCATTAAATTTAAATTCAAAATGAATGTAAATCCAAGGGTGTACAGACATTCAATCCATCTTGACAAACAAAAGTTATTAATTATCAAATGCAAACATTATCAGTGTTTGTACATCTACTTGAATGGATGGTGACTCATATCATGACATAGGTTATCTCTCCACTAGCCAGGCAACCCAATCATGTAGGTTATGCTGAGGGATCATTCCTCTGTAACCATGAGATACCATACTGACATGTCACAAGATTACACCACAAACCCAGACAATTATACTTTAAGGCATAAAAAAGGTAGTTTCTGGTTACCTGACCAACCTAGAATTTTTATATGGCCGGAGAAATGGTACACCCCCCCCCCCCCCCGCCAACCTAGAATTTTTATATGGCCTGAGGAATGGTTCATCCACTTTCTCACTTGTTTTACCTTTCCACACATGTTCAAGAGCCAAAAAAGCCTCACCCTACCTACCCTATTTTTAATAAGCATGTAACAAGAAACAAACAATCTTTTTTACGCCTAACTTCTAGGTGGATCTTTATAGACATGACAATCAGAATCAAGCATGAAAAAATAGAATAAAAATACATTTGTTAAAAAATTTAAAGTACTATTAGTACTTAAGCTTGGTCTGTTTTCAATTCTCTTCTTACATTTGCAGGAAATTGATTATAATTCCAATTTTTATTTAACCTTTATAAATTAATTTCCTGAACCAGTTAGAACATAATCATTAATATGATAACCTGAAGAAGTATTAAAATGGAATGAAAAATAGGTTTGTATTGTAAAACTAATATTTGTTACATTTTCACATATCTAATTTAAATATTCAACAAAAATAAACAATTTCTTAACTATAATGTATTTTATCGGATATGCATTTTGTGTAGACACTCAGCACAAGGAAGTTTTATCTTCCACAATTGAATAAAACATGTCAGTGAACATGTCAGCACTGGACCACATGTTGTATTTATGTGGTATATGTGTAACAGATAACAGGTGCCTCCCTAATGGTGGAGTGGATATGGTCTCAGACTAGTAATCATAAGCCCTTCACTGATGTGAGCTTCAAACCCAACCGGGACAGTATTTCACATGTGAGGAAGATCTCCAGCTAGTTAACAGAAAGTCGGTGGTTCTACACAGAGTAAGCCAGGGTCTTATTCCATCACTTAAGTTGGAAAAGTTGCTAAATGACATTGACTGTTGGTGTAACATTTAACAAAAAAATAATAGACTAGAAATGTGTCCAGAGGACACGAATGCCTCCGCTGTGAGCTAAATCAAAAAGGGGCCATAAGTCCTGTGAAAGTGTTTGGATTTTACCGGAGAGCGAACTTTTCCCATATTTCATTATTATACACCTTCATGTAAAATATGAAATCAATGCATAAAAACATCAATGTTTTCCAGTTTAACAAGTTTTTTTATTCAGTATGACCTTAAGGTGCCTAAATCAAAACAGTATGTAATTAAGCATGTTACGATGAATGCATTGGAGTCAACAAACAACTATACTGAAATGCTTTTGTAAAACTAGGAAGAGTTTATGGCACATAAGTAACCATGAAATACTACCAGTAGGCTATGTTTATGACACACGTGTAACCATGAAATACCACAGGTAAGATGTGTTTATGGCACATTAGTAACCATGAAATACTACAGGTGTGTTGTGTTCATGACACATGTGTTATCATGAAATACTGCAGGTAGGTTGTGTTTATGACACATGTGTAACCATGAAATACCACAGGTAGGATGTGTTTATGGCACATGTGTGACCACTAAATACTACAGATAGGTTGTGTTTATGGCACATGTGTAACCATATATACCACAGGTAGGATGTGTTTATGACACATGTGTAACCATGAAATATTACAGGTAGGATGTGTTTATGGCACATGTGTAACCATGAAATATTACAGGTAGAATGTGTTTATGGCACATGTGTAACCACAAAGTACTACAGGTAGGATGTGTTTATGGCACATGTGTAACCATATATACCACAGGTAGGATGTGTTTATGGCACATGTGTAACCATATATACCACAGGTAGGATGTGTTTATGGCACATGTGTAACCATGAAATATTACAGGTAGGATGTGTTTATGACACATGTGTAACCACAAAGTACTACAGGTAGGATGTGTTTATGGCACATGTGTAACCATGAAATATTACAGGTAGGATGTGTTTATGGCACATGTGTAACCATGAAATATTTCAGGTAGGATGTGTTTATGGCACATGTGTAACCACAAAGTACTACAGGTTGGATGTGTGTATGGCACATGTGTGACCACGAAGTACCACAGGTAGGATGTGTTTATGGCACATGTGTGACCACGAAATACTACAGGTAGGTTGTGTTTATGACACATATGTGACCACGAAGTACTAGAGGTAGGATGTGTTTATGACACATGTATAACCATGAAATACTACAGGTAGTTTGTGTTTATGACACATGTGTAACCATGAAATACTAGAACAAACTCCCTGAGGTCTCTGCCACCAGTGGTCATTATCAAAAAGCCCTATCCCTAACTCATTCATTTCATGTTTACTATTAGTAAGATGTACTAATTACATTACTACAGGTAGGAAGAAATGTTCAACGTTATGATATATGAGTAAACATGTGAAACTACTAGTAAGTTGCATTGATGGCAGATGTTACAATGCAATATAATGTATCATCAAATTTATGATACAAGTGTAACCATGTAATACAAGGTTGAGTTCATGACACATGTGTAACCATGAAATAATGGGTTGATATTAATACTTTGAGAGAATACATGGATTCATACATAGGTCTGAAGTTATATGGTTGATAATTTAACTTTGTCGATACAAGCATAGGTGAAAATGAAAAAGTGTCAAATTAACTCATTGCTGCGAAAACAATGAAATAAGTCTAATCTGTACCAGTGAAAAAAGCAGAAATTTGGACAAATGTTGGAAAACTTTTACCCTTGATGCCTCTTGCAATCTTATTAACAATGACGGGCAATTTTTCTTGGTGTTGTAAATGATGATAAGAATATCAGGACATAAGAAATTGTGGTCAACACGAAATATTACGGAACAGAAAAAAATGAAAGAAAGAATGTTATATCCTCCTGATGTTATCTATGTGTATTGTTTGTTTCAGTGATTTTAACACCATTTTTTCAAATACACTTTACGGTGCTGGATCACCTAACCAGTTTTACTGGACTTTATTAATACCAGTTCCAACTACTGCTAACTTCCACAAGGTCACAGCAAATTCTCAACATATGGAAGAAAATCAACATTTTTTTGTCCAATTTTTACATGACCTAAAGCTACTGGTATTTGAACCTGTATTGTCTGATTATAAGTCCAGAACAGTAACTTCTGAACCATGACCGCCGCCTTTCTATAAGTAATACTAGTAATATTTATATGTATGAATAGATGAGTGATATTTTTTAAAGTAAGTGATAACCACATTTATACATGTACATGACTGAATAGTATTAATAGTACAGTTTATTTTAATCTGAAGGATAATAACAAAAACCGAGTGCTAATCAAATCATTTAATCTTCAGGATGAATCTAAATAAACTTATTTCCCTGGGAGATAAGTACACATCACTTAACCATCACTTCAATATAAGTACCGAATAAACTCAATACGGAAATACCAAGCACTCACATCAACAACTTCAGTTTACAACAAACAATACATGATTATCAAAAAGTCTAAAATCTCAAGTGCACATGGTCTTCCTTTTCAAATATTTTTGCTACTGATAACTAATATCATTAAGACAAAAAGCTGTGAAAATACTTAACAGATAATCAATGAAATATATTGATAGAGTGACAAAAAATAAACGAAGGTTTGATACAAGAATTCTTGGCTCTTTAAGACAACTACAAATGTAATTAGTCATTTATGGTTTATTATAGATATGTAATGTTATAAATAAACTCAAAATTGTATTTTTTTATATAGAAACACATATTTGTTATTGCCAGAACATGACATATAGCAGTCAAGCATTGTAGTAGTACAACATACTAGTGTACCATTAATTTATACAGTAAATGACGACGTAATACTGTATACGTTGAAATTTTGGTGGTGGTTTAATGTTTGCTATTTTGGCAGTTTCAGCCAATTGTAAACCCCGCCAATAATTCAGACAGCCAATAAAAGTAAGACAACTAACAGGACTTAAGTTACAAATATTTTATCAGTGTTTAAAATATGCAAATAAGTTATACTTTTGTATAATACATAAAATGGCATATGTAACACTGTCATTATCAACTAACAAAAAAAGTTAAGTGATATGGACAAAGAAGCAAACCATTTCCATTTGTTAATAAAAGGTGCTGAATGTCGACTGTGTTTGCAATCTTTATAACAAAGGGATTCTATTAACTATGTATATTACAGTAAGAAAAAGGCATTGTATAAGATGTAGGAAGGTGTGAAAATGGTAACAAAGAACATTTTAACATTTTATAAGATATGTAGCAAATATAAGTATATGTTACAGTGATATAATTTTAGCGGGTGACGGACAATGTATGGTTTTATTTTGGCAGATTTTTAAGAAATCGCCAATTCTTGACCACCACCAATATTGAACTTTTCAAAAACCGACAAATTTTAGCCTGCAAACTGAAAGACATATACAGTCCAGTTTTACTGTGTAACTTCTGAATGTCGATCCCTATGAAAAGCAGAACTTTCGAAAACCAAACAAGTTTCTCTCCTTAAGTATTCATTGAATTCTGAACACCAAAATATTTTTTTTTTTGGAAAATGAACGAAAAATCTAGGTTTTCTGGGACATGACAAAAGATTAAAATGTCTTTAGGAAACAAAATTAATATAATTCACAGATCTATCTATTTTTATGTCCACAAACTTCTAGAAGCCAAAATTTTCTACTGATCCCGTGAGTGTTTGGTATTCAGAATAACTTGCAACAGTATTTATTTTTTTAAAGAGTTAATGTACTAAGGGATGAAATGACATGAAATCAGAGGAAATGCTATACCAACAAGTACAAATACTGATCCCTATAGGATAGAAACTATCATAAATAATGAATTAACTTTCTCTATACAATAATGACATACATTAAATATTTCTTTCATTTCATACATGTACTGGTATGGTGGATCTTGTATAAGAAAATATCAGAACAGTCAATACTGGCTATCATCCAAGCCGTGGGGTACATCGATGTGTACCTTAACAACATGGGTATAGGTGTATACACACAAGTAATAAATCCGAGGGAAAATCTATTCATGCGTAAAATACAAATATGTTTTTAGCAAAGAAAATGGCCAAGAAATGACATAAATTGGAAATAAGCATGCCATCTTGTTTGTTTAAGTATTATGTAATTATTACTAAATCATGATAATGACTTTTGTAGTAAAACACCACAGTGACTAAAATTCTCAACCTGCAAACACACGTAAGGGATGGGACAAGATTAATACAGTTTTTTTATTGGTCTTCAACATAAATTAAGAGATAGTACATAACGTAATGCAGTATTAATTGGTCTTCAACATAGTTTAATGGGTGGAGCAGGATATCCATAGTACCTACAATATTGTAAGATAAGGAGACGGTTAATGATACATAATAAGAAAGGTGTACAGAACCTGTTACATTAGGATAATATTATTTATCATTTGTTAGGACAAAACACACCTAACTGTTGAATACTCAACCATGCAGAATGCTCTCCAAGAATTTAACAGTGTCTTACCTTTTGTTCAAACTCTGAGGGTGTAAGATGAAAACTATGTAATGGTACAAAGTAACCTTCCAAGAGACCCATCAATAAAACCAGGTACACCCCGTCATGAAACTGAAAAGTAAATATACAAGTAAAGCCACCTACCACAAGAGAAAGTTAACAGAAATTTTATGAGGATTTAAAGGAAGTGTAGGGGTGGATCGGTGGTGTAGTGGAAACGTACTGGACACCGATACAAAAGGTATTGATTTGAATCTCAGCTATGCATTCAGATATTTCAGGTACGTCTTCTTTCAGCATCCCTATCCCAGCAACCTAGCCGAGTACTGTGTTTAGAAATCATAGGAAAGCGGTGAGGTGTGTATTAGTGCTTTACACCAGGCATGATAAAGAACCAGGAAAAAGCATTTGAAATATGGATGGGTTATGTTATATATGAAATTCAATAGACAAGAATAAATTTCAAGCATCATTTCCCTTGAAATTTATTATTGGCCAAAATATTCATGAGTGTTAGAAAATAGGTTGTTCCGGGATACAGTATGCATTATTCATAACCACAAAGTTTCTTATTCTTTGCACTCATTACAGGATTGACTTATTGTGTAGTATTTCATATATGTTGCAAAAGCAACCGCAATAACAAATTTTGATATACATTTTTGTACATTGTATTTACAAATAGAAAGAACTGCACTCACATGAATTGCATAAATAAACTATCATGAAATTATTAATTATGTTCATGACAAACCATATTTACTTTTTTCTCCCTTAACATACCATAATATAGTTCACTCAGTTGTTATTATTTGTACTTACCTGCGTATTTATATCACTGACTTCAAGATTCACTTTGAGAAGTTGTTTGTTTACGAAAGTCACAAGAGTCTAAAATAAACAATTATACTAGCATCAACCTTTACATATATCAGTAATACAGTGACAGTTTTTCATTGTTTGTTTTTTAGTCACTGGAATTATTGCTGCCACAACAGTCAGAGACTTCATAGACTCCAGCTATAACACTGTCAGAAGATCCATAGTGTTCACCTGGTCAGAAACACTGACCTTCTGTAAGATATCTGGACAGCTTCTTAACTTGCAAATTGTTTTTGTTGCCAGGTGAGATTCCAACTCTGCAGTGAGGGAGTAGTGAATACTAGTCAGAGACTGTAACAATTCAACCACAAAGGCCCTCTTACAATTGACAGTACTTTACATCTTTGTAATTTTGAACTTTTATAACTTACAAAATATAAGTACACAATATACATACAATATGTATTAGCAAACATTTGTAATTTACTGTAGGCTGATAAAACACTGTTATATCATCATGAACATAATACTGGATATAAGTGAGGGTATATCATACAGATGTAAACAAGTGCAGGTGCTTGTTTATTTGTTTGCTTGCCAGCTAAGTTCAATTAGTGAGAACTATGTCTATATGGACCTTGGATTTATGATTTCAAACCTTGAGTATAAGGCATGTTCTCTGTGACTGTTTGATTAAAGTCATGGTGCCAAAGAGGTTTTTTCTTCCATTGCTGATCAATCATGTGAAAAAATTGGCATTTATTGGTAAAGAACAAGGTCAGACAGTACTGGTAAAGAATACAGGAAAGCTAGTAGGTTGACTGCCCACCAGTACTTAACTGAAATAGGCTTTATTAAACCTAATTTAAATTTTTTTCTCATTTATTCTTCAATTGATGAAAAAAAATGTTAACCAGTACTAGTTCTGAAATTCAAGGGGTACCAATCCTTTTTTTTCAATAGGATCCATGCATACACTTTGTACTTAATCAAATCATTTTTTACTGACGACCAACAACCAAGGTTATTTGGTGACTTTTCCAGCTTAAACAAAAGAAGAAAACTCCATGCCTGGGTAGAACCTTTGACCTTCTATAAGCTATCTGGACAGCTTCCTCACATGAGAAATTGTGTTTTGGTTTAGGCTAGTAGTGTTTACTAGTCAGAAACTACAACCACTCAACCATGGAGGCAACATTGAATGATTTATAACACATTAAAAATACATGGAATAAATATAAAGTTCATACCTTTTTGACAAGATTGAGTTTATCTGGAGCATGGTCGAATAGTGTATCAAATGCATCTCTCTCTGAAATAAACAATAAACATAGTAATCACCAGATTCCACATTATCATTTATTATATAATCTTCAGTGCTAACAGTTAAACACATTACATTTATCAGTAAAGGTCAGATCTCAATAAAAGATGTACATTTAGGGGTCTATCAACTTCTAAGATAGATAGCATTTCTTCAGTATTATACAGGAAAATATGATAACAATATACAATAAACATTTAAGTCTACCCGCTCATTGTACCAGTTGTTTTTTTCTGGAGAAAAATAAGTACAATCTAGATAATAATACAAGTATATCTAGGAACTTTCAAAATGTAATCTCATTCTCATTAGGACATACATTGTATATGTGTTAAATGGCTGGACTCACTGTTGATCAACACATATCACTTCACCAATGATTTATAAACAATACTAAACTATTCTTTTCATCCAAGATATTAAGTAGGATAAGTATAAATACTTACAGCTTCCATAGTCCCGCCCACTTTACAGGTGGGTTATACAATTAGGGACAATTAAACAATTAGTCATCCATACAGTTTCATATCAATTGCTGTCTTTCATTTTTTCTCAAATATTTAAATCCTTAATTGGTGTGTAAATATTGAGTAGCACTATTAGATGGTTCAATGTATCAGAATCTGTACATGACTCTATGATACAGAGAACATAACATCTAAGAAATAAACATGTTTTAAGTCATCAGCCTCATCACAGGCTTTAGCTGTGCCAAAGAGACGAAAAAACAACACCAGATATAAAAAGAACAATAACATACAAACAGACAATATGTAGTGTTAAATTAAGTTAATAAATGCATGCAAATAACATTCTTCAAATACTAAAATGTAAAATAAAAGCTCATGCCTAACCATTTAACCCCATGATAAGTGGACATTCTGCATGGTGGAGATGGAAATTACAACAACGATAAGAACATCTTCCTTATCATTCTAACAGAGTAAAAAATCAAGTCAAGATCATTGCAAGTTGTAGTAAGATTTTTTCTATGCAATATTTAGTCCACAGAGTGGCTAAAAGAATTCAACACAAGAAATGTGCCAGTGCCCCCAAACCAGGTTTTCAACACTTACAATTGAGCTGAAACCCTTTTCCATCATTAGTAATAGTGAACTTGACCCCAAAACCCTAATTTATAATCCCAAGCAAGCTTTCAAGAAACATACTAGTATGTTATATATCAAGTTTGGCTGAAATAAGTCAATCTAGACTACAATTATTAAATGCAAAACCAATTGTTTGACGTCATCACCAAACCCCAAGTTTGTCTAACCAAGACATACCCCAAACAAATAACCAGAATCTTATACCAGTATGTTATATCATTCACCTTTAAGTAACATTCATCATAAATGGATATATCATTTTCTTGTCTGAACTAAGACCCTTTTCAAGCGAAGTTTGTGTGTATCTCAGTGAATAGCATTGGACAGTTATCAGTGGAAGTTAAATACATTTGAAGTCATACTGATCAAATCCAAATCAAGTCATTCCCATAGAGCACAAACATGTCACATGACTTGGTGCAACCTTTCCCGACTAACAGAATTAAAATTCAAGATTTGAAATCCCACAACACCTTGCACATACTAATTGGTCTACGTAGAATCATGTGTCAAAAAAGTCAGTCCTTCAAATTAGAGAAACCTGCTTTTAATAAAATCACCTAAATTACAAGTTGCAGTCCTTCATCAAAATACAAAATTAATCAGAATTCTGTAACCTGACTAGCCATATGATGCTATGCAATGTTTCATAATTACATATTATTCTTTATTCCAGCAATATCATCTTAACTTCAACCAGATAGTTTCAGAGATTGTTTCATGCTTCTATAGTGCTATACCCCTTTATGTAGACTCCATACTGTAGACAATTTTAAATAATTCTGAGAAATTAATTGGCAGCCATTTTGTGAGTCATGGGACCTATTGTGGTACCAATTTAATAGTAAAACATGTACAGAGCATTAAGTAAATGATAAAATATGGAGGATTGTACATGATGATATTGCATGTGTAATTGTGTATGCTCAACAGTAAGTGCGTACACTCATGAACCAAAACAAAAACGCCGCAAGCTGTGCTAACACTCTTCTGTTCACTGCCTCAGTGGGATCTATCCATCTATGAAGTTTCATGTTGCTACCAATTATAGTTTCTGAGTTATGAGCTACATTCAAGTTTTCGCACAGAAGCAGACAACGCAGTGATCACAATAGCTTGACCTTTTCTTCGAAAACAGCCGAGCTAAAATATCATTAATTGTACAAAACAACAACATTGAAAACAGTGTCGAGAGACCATGAGAAAACATGCAAGAAGTACACAAACAACAATAGATTATATTTCAATAAAGAAATATTTAGTATAGACATTACCATCAATATCTGTACCTTAAATATAAACATATACATGTACATAAAGTCATAAGACAATCAGATGTTACGGTAGGTATATGAAGAACTGTTATTTTCTAGAATATGGTCGAGATATCTTTAAAAGAATGTAATATACATACCATACATGTATTAGTATAAGGCCATAGAAAAATATTTTAGTTTCTCTTAACACTGTAAAAAAAATGTCCAAAATTATTACTTGTTGGGAAATAAATCAATTTAAGTATCAACGGGTTCAGTGCAATAAGGTACGTATCTCCTTCTTTGTCAAAATGGAGATAGGTGCTTAATGCGCTCGCCCCTTAAATTGACAGTACTACATTTCTAGGCTCACAGCCATATATGAAATTAATTCAACCATTTTCATTTTGTTTGGTTAAATAAATTTAGAATGCCACTATTTGGATGGAACTCTTATAATAAATTTCCTCTGTCTTATCATTCAGTTACGTTACAATAATCAGATCTCTACAGTATTAGTAATACACAACATTGTATAAACACAGGGGAGGTAACTAGCGTTGTTAATAATGTTAGTATTGGGTTAAACTGATTATAATCTCATTATTTCACCTACCAAACTTTCCACCAACATCTCTGAAAGAAAGAGACAATATTGTAAGTAATAAATGTCATAAAATAATTTAACATACAGTAGCTACAAATGTATGTGAATTTATACTAGTAATTGAAAAATTAAAATTATTAATAGACGTGACAAAATGTGACATTTTAAGATAGGTGGCCTCAATTCGTAATTATGTAGTAATTTTGTTCTAATTATCAATAGAAAGGTCTTTATATAGATGTTTTGACTGTATCATACTTATAGTCGTGCTAAATAAATGCACATAGTGATGAACTAACAATCTCATAACCTCATGATACTCAAGATATTCTCTTAATTAAAATTGACAATGCAGAAATTTAAGGTTTTTTTATAGCATTTATGTGAAGATTAATTCCTGCGAAACTGAATGATACCACAGATATGCTAAGTACATTTTGTGATATCTGTGACAATACTTACTCATTTGTTCCTGTGATTTCCTCGGGAACACGTCTTGGTTGTAACATACCATCCCTTTTCTGAAATCATTTAACATCAGAAGTCATAAAAATATGCAAAATTATGAACAACGAGCAAATAGCATTCAATGTCCAATACATAGGAATAAAGTTTAATTATAATATGACATAAACTTGATAAGTTATCAGGAGTTTTAAGCCTTCAGTCTCCATGCAGCCTAGTAACTTATATAAAATATATCTTTACCTGCATTTAGTTAATCACACAAAGGGAGATAACTGTGTCAATACTAAAGAATGACAGATGCTATAAAGTTTACTATATAAGAAACCAAAACAATGATTTCAAGTAAATGGGTACTGTGTAAGAATTGTAAGATATAAGGATCAGTAATATTATGAAACCTTAAAACAACACATTGAAAGTTATATGTAAGGATAGTAACTTGTGAATGCAGAGGTTATATTAGTACAACAATACTTCATCAGCTGTGAGTTCAAATCCCAACTGATACCAAATTTCATGTGTAAGGAAGCTGTCAAACTGACTGACACATGGGGTCTACCTCCACTAATAAAACTGAAAATCTCTAAATGACCATGGCTGTAGGTGGGAAAATAAACCACAGTGAAAGAATTATATCTCAATACTAACAAAACCTTTTGGATCCCAAACTCTAAATATCAAGTTAGCAGATACAAAAAGTATAAAATATCTGTTTGAAGATGAGTGGTATCATGATAATGAGATGGTCTTAATATTTAAAGAGTATCCGTGTTTTACAATGTGACATTTCTCAATTTCTTATAAAATGTAAATTACCTGAACCACAAGCAGATACACCTGTACATTTTCTGGTAATCTGATTGGTGCTCTAAAGTGTCGGGCTAAGGCAACAAGGAGATGTAATATAGCAACCAAGTTCTTTGAATGAACACCTGTAACAAACAACAATTAACACTGTATACAGATAATGAAAGTAACAACTTTAAGTTATTTCAATTAGATTCAAACTAAAGTCAAACCTATGAAAGTGGCCACCTCTGAATAAATGCCAACCTATGAATAATGGCTAATTCAATTATACTTATTTATTAAATTTACATCTTTAACAGGGAAATACCAATATTCAATAATCCATAAACTGTAAGGTACAGTATTCCTGAACTATTTAAGACTAACAACTGACACATGAGCATTAAAATCAATGCATTGGACCGTTAGAGATAAGGTGAGTTAAAAAATCACCCTATCAAACTTAACCACTGATAAAACAAATGCCATTAACCTGTGACCATTGTAGCTATTTTTAAAGATCTGACATAGAGTTACTACCACAATTCTTGTAATAATAGGTTAAAAAGCCTACTGTCAACACTCCATTTTTGTTGATTCCAGGTTCCAAGTTGGGGTAAGTTAAGTATTCTGTTGATAACATCTAGAATAACTCGTAACTTCTGTTTTTGTCCCATCTCAGATTGTGACACTTCAGGTACCTCAACTCTAATCTCGGCCAACTTTTCTACATTAATATAAATATAATATAGTCAAAACATACATAGTCCAACAAGTTTCCGGTTCTCACCATAATATGATGCATGCATGATCATGTATGACCTAATGTCAAAAGTAGGGGTGGACAAAAATTCTAAAATGAGCAAACATGAGGAAAAAATACAAAAATAAGATCAGCCATAATATAATATAAAAGAATACAAAAGAATACAAACAAATGAAAGCATAACATGAGACTTAGATTATGCATGAATATTGAGTTCAGTTATTTTATTTTCAAAATATCATCAAAAGTCACGTTCACTGGAAACTAGGTTCAATGCTCATGCATCATATTGTGACTGTGTACAAGGAAATCTTGGGGTGTTTTTTCCTAAACACAGTTAACACTGTGAAGAAGTTTTGTGCAGAATTCATACATTAATATTACAAGGCAGTGTAAATCCAGCAACAGATTAAATATTTCTATTTATTATTTATTTCTTATAAATTGTTACAGAGGCAAACAAATTCATGATAAATCAACTAAATACCAATAAGTTTCTGCAAAATTTGTCCATCAAACAGATCTTCCTCAATATCCTTCACAATAATTCTGTCATCAGCTAAAACATCGTTTATCCATTCTAACAGTAACTGTAACAAGAAAGATAACAAACATACTCTGATGTGCTGATAGTGGTATATCGGAAAAAGTAAGTCATTAATGGGTTACATTACTGCAGTGCACAGGGTATAACCAACCCGTGGCCAGGAATCAAACCTGGATTGCCGGGTTACAAATCCAGCGAACTAACCACTGGACCACGGCCATGGCTTTTACCAGAAAGTATTAAATATGAGAACAAAATTAATTCATGTGTATAGATTGAAATATAGTTCACACACAGAGGTCTGACCATGAGCAATTTGCCATTATTCATCAATATACAACTATCATATATATATAAACCCTTAAGTTTAATATTTAAATAGTTCTCAAACTTGATGGTGTCAGGCTAAAGTTTTGTTTTTTTCAAGAAACAATCAACACAAGTTAAGATTCATAATTTCATCAACAGACCTTCATCAACTCCTTGACTTTAGGATCTTCTAGTGAACCTGGTGCAATCATAGAACGTTCCTCATTCTCCTCTAAAATAATCAATAAAGCCTCATACAAATATAAGTAATTAATAGACAATTTACATGAGTTAACTTTATTTTTCAGTTATAGATCATCCTTCATTGTTGTAGATATGACTGTAGTTAAATTTTGACACAAATATCAATGTAACTAAGAACCAATTTTTTTACTGGTACTTATTTGAGCAGATTTAATGCCATTTTCAACATTAAATCAGTCATATTGTGCTGGGCAGTTTTTCTAACCAACTTCCCTGGATTTCATTAAGCCTGAACTATAACTGACCACATTCTATCTGTAAGCTTCTACCAAGCTACCCCACATGGTGCAGAGGTGGAGGAAAATTAAATTAGGATGTAATATCTTCAGTCAAAACCGGGCAGGCTAACTAAGAACCAAACCTACAGGAATGAGGCTTGTCTCAGAATGGGAAAGTACAAAAAAGGATATCATATTGTTTGCACAGTAAGACATTCTGTAGCTTACCTGAGGATCTGACACTTCGGTTAAACAATTTCATGAAGACCAAACACCTTGAACAATGTTCACTTTGAGGAAATAAAACATGTATGGAATACATGACGGTCATGTCATGACCTATATATATTTACACCAGTTGACATATGTATGACCCAAAGTGACCTAAATGATATGACACCAAGTAGTACTGAGGCAAGTATCCAAGGCAACCATACTCAGGCAACCAAGAATCCAATCAAAAATCAAATCATTACTGAGACTCATAGATTACAATCTTCAAATTAAGCCCTGGACCTTAGACCAGGTCCACCACAATGGCAATCCGTCCAGTAAATTTGAAAAGGTCAGTGGTTCGACAGTCCACTAAAAGTTCATTCGGTCCAGTACAGTTTGCAATTTCACTGGACCGAATGTTCACTGTTTAAAAATGTTTTTCTGAAGACTGGGATCATGATCTTATTTGTTTACTTAATGTGTATTCTTTGTCCTTGAAATATATATTGACCTATCAGTATCTACTATGTCCGCTAAGAGGTCAAATGGGATTTCTAGACAATTATGAATAGGTCACATCTTAAACCATAAAATAATGCTGGTAAATCCATATATTGAAGAAAGTACATAAATTACAACATTTTGTGTATTAACAGATTTTGACCAAATGATAAATTAGCAGACTTTCAGCCTTAATGAGTTTTCCTTTATACTGAGATTTAGATAATGAATATTTGTGTTTGTATGATTCCACCTACAACAAACACTTTTTGAACATTTTAACCAGCAAATAGATGTGGACTAAGCTGAACCCCTGCCCCTAGACTAAGGTAAATTTATGCTTAATGTAGCAATAAAACTTAATAGCATCAATAAAATTTCATAAAAAAGAAATAACAATGGCTTTAGAAGTTCCGTTCACAGCAGTAAGAGTAGGAACACAATGCATCTGAAGTGTTCACTGCCATCAGCAGAAAGAGGAAAAAAGAAGCAACCATCAGTTCTACTTTAAGCATTAACATTTTACACGCTGCCTTTTTTACATCAGTGAGAAGAATTAGGCTATTCTTAAAATGTTTGTTTGCGGCAACCCTCCTCAGAGAAGGTAAGTAGGAAATATTTCTTTTAATACTGGCATTCATTTTTGTCACTGAACTAAAACTGCAAGTCAGAGTGCTATTTTTTACAGAAAAGAATAACTTAGAGGTCAATAAAAAGTTAAAGGGGTCTTTTTCGGTGAGTACTGAGTAGGTAGTATTGCCTCAAACAAATTTTTTAAGAATCGCCTTATCTCAAAACACAAATCCTCAAATACCAAGTTATTTCAATTTACAAAAGATTTATAAGAAAAAAATACCCACCAAGCAAATATCCCTCTGGTCCCACATTGGCTGTGGTGGGACTAGTTGGTGATTCTATAGCATTTTTACCTTCTTCTTGCAATTCAATAGCTGAAAATTGATGAAAGTAAGCCAGAACTTAGAAGAGCAATAAGATAAGCATCAATTGTAGCGCTGCCATTGAAAGCATTGATGTTAATGTATTGATGATTTGATGGTGTATTGATACAAAATTCCGAAAGAAAAAAAAACATAAATCTGGAGTGAGATTGCACCAACACTTGTAGCCTAGTCCATCTAGGAAAAGAACAATTTTAGCAAACTAAGACTGTGTCTGATCATCTAAATGCTTTTGTTTAAAATATCTGAGTCTGAAAAGAAGAAATCCACTAAAAGTCTAGGAAAATTAAAATGAAATCTCTGGACTTAAGTAAAAAATTACTAATATATTAACATTAACAACACCATTTTCATCAATACATGAGTGTGAAGGATGGTAAAAAATGACAGTCACAATAAAAAGCAAAATAAGTATAATTTTATAACATTCAATTAAGTAGGTCTTCAAAATGTGTAAAAATGTCTTAAGCAAAAATCATGCGTCAGATCCAGGAACATAGTTCCATTTACATCTGCATTATTTTTTGCCAATGGATACCTGAATAGAATTCAAATCAAAAGAGAGGGTGAAGCAGTTGGTTTAAGCTTAAGTATACTTAGTTGAAGTATTTTTTAAATAAATCTTTACAGATATACAAATAATCTAGTCATAAAATATATCTACAATATCATTCAGTTTCTTGAATACAACAAATTGTGATAACTAAACTGCCTGATTTAACCATAAATATTTAAAATTGCAAATACCCTGATCCCAAGGAAGTAAATGTTAAGCAATTCAAGCTCTTAAATTTGTGACATCGTCACATGTCTTCACATACTGGTATACTAATACAACTACATTTGAATGAAAATCTGTCATAAGATTGTCATATATATGCTAAGTTACTGTCTGACAGGGTGCTCCCTAGTAGACTTCAAAAGTTGGGGGTCAAAATGACCCTTAGCTGATAGAAATTTAAGGAGTCAACAAAATTTCCTACTAATGTAATAGTAAATTGACTCTTTGATTCCAATTCTCAATAGTCAAAAACCTTATTTTGCAAATTTCAATCGTCAAAATGCCATTTTAAGGGTCAGACTCAAAGGAGAGCCCTGTGTCATAATTATAACTATTTTTGTCATAATGATGATATTGTAAAATTTAAATAAGCATATCTTAAATACTTTCTGAATCTGATAACTAAGTTAGCAACATTACAAATTACAATGTTCAATAAAATGAATAACAGTCAAGAAATTTAACCCTTTAAATCAAAGTACTGAAAGTACTCATGGAAACTGAACTTACATTGACTTGCACTGCAACATGTAACAGGAACTAGTTTAACAAATTTAGCAAGGCAGATGTAGAAAAACATAGTACTTTTGGTCAACATAAAAATTCATGCGCACTGTGCGAGTGACGGCCATGGAAAGCTGAACCATTGTTCATTTTCCAATCAAAGCACTGAGAGTAAAAGCAAAAGTTAAAATGTAACTGATAATATTTGGTAGATATGCATTAGATAACTAATGATACCAAAAATATCAACCAACTCTAGGCCACAATGTTACAAACCCAAATGTATACATCGTTTGGACTAATATTTTCCTCAAAAGGAAGTCAGTTTTGGCCCAGTGTAATCAAGACTTTTGGTATAGGTCCACTTGTTATGCTCCAAATTCTGTTGAAATTGATAGTAAACTCATACCTCCACTTCCTGTTCACGGTAAAAACACATCTGATTCTTAAAACTTCGTAATTATATGTAATAATAGAGTTAATATCTCTTACATAAGAGTTAACTCTTTAGCAGTGTGGTTGAGTGTGCTAGATGTTCTTGGTTGAAAGAATTCTTAAAACGCCCCGAATTCAGTCAAACGTGTTGTTAATAATTCTGTTTTAATAATAATTAATTTTCGTTGAAGTTGTTTTTAACAAAGATGTATTATGCAAACCTATCTCGCAATAAGAATTTCATTTCGCGAGATTGAGTCCCTTCTGTACTTTATATCTAATCTATCCAGTAGGCGTAGTTATGGTTAACTGGTGTCCTCGCTCTGCTAGTGTCTTTTAGCGATTTGCATGCGTATAGTAGCTATGCACACTATTTATTGTCTTTATGAATGAAGCTTTTGTGCAGATGAATACTGAATTATTAAACTCAATTATCAGTAGTTTCACTGTTTGAAATGCCTAAACAGTGTAATAATTCAAAATGAACATAATCCTGCAATATATCCAATGTGTACCATAACTGCAATTGGTAGAGTTATAATTCCAGTGGTACAATTTTCAACGGAATGTATGGATATGAGGTGTCACGTTTTTGTTAATTTGCACAAAACTAGGTTTATTACTATAGAACTTAGTTCTATTTCAACTTCTAAGCTTTCGCTTCTAAAAATGAAGGAAAGCACAACCAGAGAAAAAGTTTATCAATGTTTGGAGTACAACTACCAGCTCTGTGTACTTTTATATGTGTGCTAAAAGACCATTCAATGTTGCAAGCACTGAAGCAGTCTTAATTAGCGGTAGTCATACAATCAAGAACTAACTATATGCAAATTTTGAGTTTGACAAATTTTGTTTTCCTGTTGCATACAGTTCCCACAATCTGTGAATCAGAATCATAATATGTTGTCTGATTTAAGAACATGAGTGATCAATGCTCACTAACAAAAGAGTGATAACATGGTTGAATCAAGCCTATTACTATTTTATTTTTAATTCATTAACCGTAACCCCACCCAGTCAAAACAAGGAATTTTAGTCAATTTGGTAATTTACCAAAATTGGCAATGTTTATGTCGAAATCATTTGATAACTTCATGGGGGGAGTAAAATTTTACCTTCTTTCACTTTCTTTTTACGCCCTAAAGTCCCTATTTTGTCGAGCAACGACTCGTCTTTCTTTTTATTAGGAGATGTCAAAGTGGAAGTATTTGGAGAGGTAGCCATTTTCAGCGTAAGAACTTCACATTGTAGAATTCACTTCGGTGCGAGCTAAAACTAACCCGACCGTCCTCGTTGAAAACCGTCCCATCGGTGAACTAGCATTACCATTTATCTTATAGATGCACCACAAAAATAAAAGTCATTTATGCTTAGCATACAAAGAAGTTCGGCTGTAATGGTAATTAAAAAGGGCTATACATGTATCTATAAACTTACTTTGTCAAAATGTAAAATAATTTAAGCCTCTCCATATCCTACAGGCCCGTTATATATGATAGATCATGAGTTACTGTTGTGTATGAAATTTAGAGGCGAGCCTAGCCTGTGGTCTAATTAGCTTTATATTATCTTTTTGTTCAACCACTTCCACTTGTTGCTCCAGTACGTACAATATACATTTAGAATATATATATGTTCCTGACTGCTTTCCTGCTTCACTTCACACCCAATACTTTAATATGTATTTGTACAGTAAAACTTTGATTTGCTTTGTGAATTTGATCAATTATACATAAAAAATTTCTTTGTGTACTTGTAACCAGACAGTACAGCAACAATATTTATTACCTCCAGCAGCATGACTAGGTCCATATCTCAAGTGTAATGCAAACATTGTTAGATTTTCTAACATGTCACTTAAAAATTACAATTATGCAAGATAATGTACCACCTTATGCTTTTAAGTTTGACTTCATTTTTGCGCTATTAATTTTTTCATTTGGTAAAATCATGAGTTTTTGAATATGCATGGCTATACGCACCTGACCTCATGATCCATCAAGAACTTGACTCTATTGTGCCCATGGACCAGTACTACTAAAGTGAGACATTTTGGTGAAGGCATTGACCATTATATTCACAAAGAAATTCATGGAAACAAAATCACATAATTATGGAAACATGTCATGCTATAAAAAGGATCTCTCAATAGATGTATATAAATGTATATAAAAATATGTCAAACCTGGAAACAATGGACACCCTTGGGAAAGACAGAATATGTTTCTTTATAGGTTACCTTTATTCAGAGGTAATTTTGTTCCAATTGATCAATTGAGATTTTAAAAGAATGAGGTCTATTAACAGGGTGACCTCTTACAAGTTTGATTGAAAATGTATATGACAGGTAGTTTGATTTAACTTTGGCTAAATTCAAGGGCACATAACTCTGCAATGAGTGGATCACTGGGCATGAAAATTGTGTCTTGCACATTTACATTTTATATTGATAATATATTTCAAGTTTCAATTCAATCCCTTGAAAAATTTCGAAGTAGTTCGCTCCACAAACTAAGATTGCCATTGTACACTATATGGCTAAATTCAAGGGCACATAACTCTGGAATGGGTGAATCGCTGGGAATGAAAATTGTGTCTTGCACACCTACATTTGATATTAATAACATATTTCAAGTTTCAATTCCATCCCTAGAAAAATGTGAAAGTAGTTTGCTCCACAATTGTACACTATATGGCTAAGTTCAAGGGCACATAACTGGAATGAGCGAATTGCTGGGAATGAAAATTTTGTCTTGCACATGTACACTTCATGGTAATAACATATTTCAAGTTTCAATTCAATCCCTTGAATAATGTGGAAGAAGTTCGCTCCACAAACTTCTGATATTTTATGCAGACGGACGGTCTGACCGACCGAGTGACTCCAATATACCCCCCTCAAACTTCGTTTGCGGGGTATAATTATTTTATTGTGGATATTTCATTAATCCATATTTTGTGGATATTGCTAAGACTAACAACTTTAATTTGATTCAATCATTCATGTTGCCCTGTTGCTCATAACTCATGCATTATTTATCTCCTTGCTCAAAAGCGTATTGGTTGAAGATATTGTTGTTTTTCACACTTCAATACATGATCTGATCAATTATGCTGTAGGAATAATGTATCTTCATTTGAACATCATTTTATCTTGTGATGTTTATTTTGGTGCACCTTCAGAGTATGAAGCTATAACTGACAGTGACTGTCCTATTATTGGCAGAATAACTGTTGTGTCTTGTTTACTTGTGTATATCATTTAGGGGTTTGGTATGTTACTCTATATAAACAAAGGCTTTATCACCAATATGCCAAAACTTGGGACTTACTTATTACTGAATAATATAATTTCACATGATATTACAGGTAGATAAACTCTAAACTCTAGGCTTATGTGTTCATGTCCAGGTGTGCTGTGCTATATGAACAAGTGTGTGTTACCTCCACTTCTCCCTAAACAGGGATTTATTTACATAGGCGTTAAAAGTATGTTTGTATCTAGTAATATGCTCATTGAAAATAAAGTAGGCAGGTCAGGGTTTTTTTGCTCTTGAAAGCTATAAGAAGTCAATGGTTGCGGAAAAATTAGGGTACCAGAAACAAACATTTTTTTCGCCTTATATAACAAAATAACAAGAAAACATGGACAAACTAATGAAGAATGAAGATAAACAAGTTCTGACGTTACGTTTTTATTAATGATTTGTACAAAATTACAGTTAAATAAGCCTTTGATTGACTCATCCTTCACAAATACTGTATTTCAAACATGATGATAAAAACACAAGTTTTCCCATTTCGTAAAATTGCCACTACAAGATAAATGATAAATATGTGAAATGCAAGATCTGAACTTCAAAAAAAAAATCCATTGTCCAAAAAAAAGGAAAGGGAACTTTTAGAATGAATTGTTTGCGGAAAAAGTATATGGCTAAATACCCCTTCAAATATCATAGCTCGAAAGAGAAGCATCACATAATTATGGATCATTTGTTAGAACTGCATCACAAGATATCCTATTAATGTACAAACTTGTGTATCAATTCAAACTTAATTGACAATTATCCATGCACAAATTACACAGATATTATATTCTTTGTACAGCATTTATGAACATACAGAGCACTTCAGAGATAGAAGTCATCAGGAGGGATAAACTAATTATGTTACCCCTGTATGTAACACAGTTATTCATTGTCTTATTCAGCCGGAGTGACCTTGACACCTTGTCTAATTTGTCCCCAACCTATCAATCTGAAAGCAAAACAAACAATGGTTTCATTCAAGTAGTATTTTTTTTTTCATATTTTTAAAACAGAACCATTTATGAAATAGTCTCTTTCTTTCAAAAGCTATTAATTATATATAAATATCAAAACAGACCATTTTTAAATATTATTCTTTTTATCCTGAAAAATGTTGTCTACTGTAACCCTACCCAGAGAATTTTCAGTGGGTATGTAGGCAGGTAGGAATTTTATTATGATTATGAACAAAATACATGTCAGAATGTTGTTGTTTTATTTGGTATATACGTAGCGTTAACATACTAAAAATATCTTTTAAGGATGGTCTTATAAAGACATACCTCCAATGCTTTTCAATTCTTCGGCTAAGGGCAATCTTTTCACCAATCTCAGTACATACTGGGTTAGTTAGTCCAATTTTAGCCAAATCAGCTTTTACTGCCAGAACCCTGCCACCCGTAGATAAGGAACCAATATTTACAGTCAAGATTTCATTCTTTGTTAATTTTTGCACCTGAAAAACGCAAACCAATCATATTGTCAAACACATGAGAAACATGTCATTATTAGTAATCATATGATTCTTTCGGGAACTGCAGATTCATCAAAGCAGCTGTGTAAGGCTAATTTGAGGGACAAATTAGCCCAAATACATTCATTCGTGTACTAAAGAAACATGTCCTTTCATGTATATAAAAATCAAAACTGTTATGATAAACAAGTAAGACGAAAGCATAAAGATAGTACTATTATAACTTCTTATAGTGATATGCCCAAAACAACAAGAATACAGGCAAATAATCATGTGCTTTTATGGGTCAATTCTTTTAAAGAAGCTATCATGTATCTTATTCTACATTTTTTAAAACAAAATTTTAAGAACCTTTGCCCCACGTTTGTCTCCCTCTGTTCTGACACCAAGCAATCGTCTCAGCAAGAAGAATGAAATAGTTAATTCTGTATAAATATCAGACAAGGCCCCAACAGCCCCTAAAACTTGTCCAACCATTCTGTCGGCTCTACATAAAGTAGGGTCAATCTTTGTACCAACACCTGGGATAGAAAATGCAAAAGAATTGTTGTAGTAACTGATAAATGCAATGTTCAAAAATGTAATATAGCAAAGCACCTTAAAGTATCATAGGTGATCATTGATACAGCATAGGTACCCAAACTTAAGTATATGCACATTACACCACCACTCACTGTTAATGCATACAAAATACTCAATAGAATATACTACACTACAAAATCAAAAATCTTTCCTGACAATGAACTATTATTTATTTGGATTAAAACCTGATTTTCAAAAGTTTTTCTGTTATATAGGGTGGCCGATTCACCTAAAAAGATTTCCTAGATGTGACCATGAACAAGAGCCATGTGTAAATTAGATATACTAAGAACAGTAAATACATTAAATTACAATACCTATAAGACCACCAGGTACGGCATATTGCAGATCATTCTGTTCAGCAAATAATGATACAATACGGGATTTGATTGGTTTACAAGTGAGCTTTCCTTCTTCATCCTTAGAAACCATTCCAGGTCGTACTTCAATCTCCATGCCAACCTTAACAAAGACAGAAACTTACAGAATAAAGCCAGAATCTAATTTTCACACTTTTTATTTCTATTTTGTTTGTATTGTCATTCACAGTTTAAAAAAACAGTGACTCACAACTTAGCTTAATTTTTCTTTTGAAACATTGTGATTGCCAAGAATGCCTTTTTCATGCATCCTATTTTGTGAGAAATCTCTATTTAGGGAAAATCTAAGTGGTATTAAATTTAATAATATCCAATTTATCATTCTTATATGTTACATAACGCATTTAAAAATACTATCACATTGGCAATTAATGCTCATTTAAGCTAAAAACCAGCTCTCTATGTAAGAAAGTAAAGTATCATGATAACTCAGATATGAATGGCATGGTATGAATCTCAGTACACCACCATACCTTTAATACACCTTTGAGAATACTTCCACCAGCAACACCGCCCTTTAATTCATCCACCTCACATCCAGGCTTGTTCACATCAAATGATCGAATCACTACAATAATACATCAAGTGTCAAAATATTGTATAGATGATGTATGATTCTGCCTTACATTAAATGTAACATATTTTTAAAGTGACCCCTACAGAGAAACAAATGTTGCATTTCTCCTGTTCAACAAATCGACATTTTATCAGCAATAAGTGGTTTATCAACAATATAATTATCAAGATAAAAAAAATATAGAACTCATGTTTTATATATTGCCTCAATAATTTGTTTTTGTTATATTCATTAATTATCTAGTACCAAAAATGGATGTAATAAAACAAGAAACTTTGTCAGTAGAAAAAAAACATGTATAACAAACCTGTTCAAATGTACCGTATTTATGACGAATTAGACAAAATTACTGGCAAATTATACACCCTTTATAACAACAAATGTCCCCCATTCAAGATACTCACCAATTAGTTTAGGTTGGGACATAAAATCTCTTATAGGTACAGGAATTTTCTTTGTTATATATTCACAAACAACATCAATGTTGTATTTCAACTGGGCAGATAAAGGTATAACTGGTGCACCCTCAGCTATGGTACCTATGAAACAAAAGCAAAGAAAAGTATTATTCTGAAAGTTCATCTTTCCACCAGTTACTGAGTTAGTGAAGTTGTTTTTCTCATTAAGTAATCAGTATGTCCTTTTATTCATAACTCTTAACATAATTTATTTTAGTGAGGTAAAGGTATATTTGACACAAAGCTTCATCAACCAAACTACAGAAATAGAATATTTTTAACTTCATCAAAATCATTGCTGGAGAACTAGGTTTTACTGAGTATCATTAAAGTTTTAATTGATGAGAAAAGGGACGGACAAACTACAGAATGTTTTATTGTAACTGATGACTAAGAGAAATTAAGCTCCTAGTGTATAATAATATGTCAGCAAGGCAATAAAGTTCAGCCCAATTTATGACAATTCTCTGACTATAATACCAGTAAAAGGTTTGTTCACCTTTACAGCAGAGAACAAAACAGTGCCATCATGTAAATAAAGCATAAATTCAAACATTTATTTACCTTTAACAAATGCTAAAATCTGTTCACACTGATCTTTTGCTTGACTTTCCTTAACAAGGTCGATTTTATTCTGTAGAATAAGCATATGTTTCAATTTCATAATTTCTACAGCTGCCAAATGCTCTGATGTTTGAGGTTGTGGACAGGACTCATTCCCGGCTGAAATTCATTAAAACACTAAGAACTGAAGGAATCATTGCAATGCTTAGTATATAGGAACAATATTATGTTGAGCAATTGTTGGAACATTTTGAAAAACCTGAAAATATAGCTTTGTGCTAATCCGTTCCAAATCTGTTGATACTAGAAAAAATTGCGGAAAAAGGAAATTCTTTCATCCTTTCGGACAGCTTTAACCAATGCATTTAAGAACAGTGATCAGGAAAGAAATTTTCTTAATGGGACAATGGCCCTTTCGGATGGAAAATCAATGTGACATTTTCGATATCAATGTGACATTTTCAAAATCCAATGTGACATTTAATGAGATAACAAACTAATATTTTGAGAGGCATTGTTATTGGCAGATGATAACTGAGTAACAAATAAGTCATGCAGTGACTTATGGTATATAAGCAAATATACTCAGCAGGCTTTCAATTCAGAAAAGTCTGCTTTCTGCACAATTATCCCATAAGATCGCATTTCAACTCTGGTACATATTTCATAACTAAAATCTCATCTCAACATATCCAAACCACTTCGTTTCCGAGTTTGTCGAAATTTTGAATGATACTTCATAGAAAGGTAACATCGCTAAACCGAAAGTATGCCTTGCTACGAAAACAGGCTGCAACTCGTTCATTTTTTAAACAATTCTCACAACTAGGGCGTAAAAATAACCACCATTTGTGTAGCTACTAATTTATACACAGTTATAGCCATGACATGCTTTTAAAATGAGTACAACTAAGTCTAAACACGATAAAAACGTTAGTTGGCCGAGTGCGACATTTGCATGTTCATGCAAATTTTCCGTACTTCATCACTAACAATAAAAACGCTGTAGAAACCAGTATTAGAATACTTCCAAGCAGCGAAGTTGGTGAATAATCCCAAAGAAGTCAATTTACGAAGCATTATATTTGATTCGCTGGGAATGGCTCATATTCATCCGTTTCTCTTTTATTTCTGTGACCCGAACATGCCCGCCGTCACTTCGTCGAAAAAAGGGGAACCAATAATGTTAATTATGCACTGGTTCCCGTTTAGAGCGAAGAATCAAGCGTAAGCCGGTTGTCAGCAGGCATGTGTGAGTAAAGCTTCCGGGGTAACAGAAATCATGCTAAGCGTCAGACGACGCAGAGCGTCTATATCATTAGGCGCTTGCATGCAAATGCAAAGAATAACGTTAAGCGTCAGATGACACTGAGCAGCAATATGTATTGCATACTCGCTTTATTTCGTACACGAAAATTATATTGAAAAATCGGAACGTGACATGGGCGCATCAGGTGCAAAAGACGATGTGACATTTTGAATTTTAATGTGACTATGGCGCATGCCTTTCCCGATCACTGTAAGAAATATCATTCATTTTATACAATCAAGTGAAACTTCAAATATACTATTGAAATATAATTTTATAGACCAATAAAAACCTACCAATTAATAATAATGCAGCATCCATAATAGCTGCTCCGTTCAACATAGTTGCCATAAGAATGTCGTGACCAGGGCAATCTACGAATGATACATGTCTGAAACAAACAAACAAACACATTTATTTCACAACAAATAAAACACAATCATTTCATACAAGAATGTTGTTTCCTTTAAACAAAAAAAGATGCTGCAAGATAGCTAGAAACTTATTAACAATGATATTTAATTCATCAAGTGTGCAGTACATATCAGGTCTAAATTTGATTTTCAGTTTGATAATTCTTATTCTATTGCTTATTTCACAAGAAGAAGTAATTTGAATGAACAAGTGATTGAACTTAATGAAGGCCCTACAATTATACAGCATGACATGAATATGAAGAAATTCTGACACATAGTTTCAGAGGACAAATTTATTTTTGATACTGAATACCAGACCTCCAACCTATCTAATAACTCATCCTAATTGAATTAAGGCATTGTTTTTTTTACCAGAAAATAGTCCAATTTTGGTTATCTGGCAGACCCTATTTTTATACAGGCCTGAAATTTTCTAACTGTCTAAAGTACAAAAAGCGATCTACCTACACCATTATAATTATAATCAAGCAACCATTAACATGACTATTTTAGCTTAATAGTACTTGATTTGTGTAAATGGTATAATTACCTTATTATTAACAATGTTATGTTTAATAATATTTTATATAATTTCTTACTACTAACAAAGAGAAAGTTTTACCTAACAAGTTCAAATTTGCCTGAACATCCTGATCTGTCACAAGGGAAAGAATCTTCTTTAGAACTAGAGCATGATCTGTAACAACCAGGTCGTGGACAATTCTCATTACAACATTTGTATATCTGTAATAGAAATGGTAAACTTTTCAACATTGGTGGTAATTAAACTGTATCAATGTATAATGATTCTCTTTGTACAGTTAGCTTCTTATAACTGTGACACATATATGATTAACATTTATGAGACTAAAAAGTGTTTCCAATCAGATTCTTTATTGTTTACATTGAGTTTTACGCCCTTTTCGACAGTCAAGAGTCATGACTCATAAGAGGCAGATAGTTCAGCTAACCATCGTTCCTGGTACTAGACTCCCATCCACCATAAGCAACTGCCTACTTTCTCACATTAAGAGACATGGTCAGTAGTGGGGCTTGAACCCATGACCCTCTTATCACTGAGAGGTTACCAGGTTACAGCGATTTTGAAGTCAGCGACCTTAACTACTCGAACACATAGGCAGGTCCCAATCAGATTCTAACTAACGTATGAACAACAAACAAATGAACAAACCTTTGCATTTGCATAACCCAGCTTTATAGTAATATTCCTGACTTTTTCATTCTTAAATCGAACAGTCTGAAAAATAAACAGATATATACTAGATGTTAACCTACAGGAATAAATACAGTAAATTTACAGTATAATATGTATTAATAAAAACAGCTTCATTAGTATATTTTGAAACTCTGTCTTACATGTTAATGGTATGAGATAACTTTAGTAAAAGGTAAAGACTTGTAAGACCAGTATTTCTAATTTTATCACATGTTCCATTTGCTAAGCATTTTTTCATTATTCACAGCCATAGCAAAAAAATGACTTTACAAAATAAACTAGAGCTATCACAGAGGTGACTAATACCCCCCCCCCCCCCCCTCGCTGCTGCTTTGACACTAAGAATGTGATAGTACACTATAGGGCTAAGTTCAAGGGCACGTAACTCTGGAATGAGTGAATCGCTGGGAATGAAAATTGTGTCTTGCACATTTACACTTAATGGTGATAACATATTTCAAGTTTCATTGCAATTGCTTTAAGAATGTGAAAGAAGTTCACTCCACAGACTTGTGATACTTTATGCGGACTGACCAACAACCGACTCCAATATTCCCCTTCTCAAACTTCGTTGTTGGGGTATAATGATATACATGGAGTCAATAAAGGATTAAAAACAGAAGCTGTATTTTTTTTTAGATCATGTGCTGCCATTATATCTTGGCATCTCTAACAGTCAACCCTGTTTTTTTTTCAATCTTGTTTGATTCCTTTCTCACTAATATTTTTATTTTGGAATGAACTGAATCTCCCCGAACTAAAAAATATTTCCCCTACCTGTACACCAGATATAGCTTTCACCAATGTGGACTTGCCATGAGCCACATGACCAATTGTACCTGAAAAACAATGAACACTTCATACATATACACACAGAAAAAACAAAAAGAGTTAGAACATTACTGCCAGTAAAAAACAACAGCCGTAACTGCTGGGGAAACATTCTAGGTCCCATTGAGAGTGAAACTTAGCACCATCAATTAATATATCAAATTTTTTTTTATGGTCACATACTAGAAAACAAAACACAGCACTCGGCCTAAAATCATTGTTTTTAATTAATAACAACAATAAGCATGGTGCTAGCGGAAAAGGCTCAAGTGTACCGTGTAACTTCGACTATGTCCAAGGTGTACAAGTATTCATGTTTTTTTCAAGAGAGGATTTTAAAGAGAAGTTAGGAAGAATACAAACTATTAAACTAGAGGAAAGGGTCTTTAATATATGGACACAAAATGAAGTAATAAATGGCAGAACAGGGTAAGTTTAATGATTTTTGCCTAGTCAAAAGGGAACTGTTGAAAAACTTTAAATATATATATATACTGTACATGTATGAGATGAATAACTTACCTATGTTTATTGTAGCCTGTTTGCTGATCACTTCTGGTGTGAGAGGGGTAAGCTCTGCAATATTCTGGAAAAAAAATATAAAAAAATGAAAACACAAAAGCAACGATCAAGGCACACAAAAAAGGGGGAAAAACAATAAAACATATTAACAAGAGGGCCAAGATGGCCCTTCATCGCTCAACTGAGAACAAAGGCACTATAATTAATGACCTGGTAATATAGTTTCCATCTATATCAAGGGCCCATAACTCTTGAAGTTCTGGTCCGATTCTGCCTATAATTCAACTTGTAACCATATACATTGTGAGCAAGTTCTATCAAGATTGGTTAAGAGCTGTGGATGCTAGAGTGTAAACAAACTAATAGTGGATTGATGATGAATCAGGTGAGCTAAAAAAGGTATTCAGTGCACCGTATACACAATGAAAATTGATATAATCTGACAATAATGGATAATTAGCATGTTTGTTTCATCGGGTTTAACGTCATTTTCAACATTATTTCAGTCATATCGTGGCAGGCAGAACTTTATCCTAACCAGCTTTCCTAGACTTCATTTAGGCCTTAACCAATAACCACATTCTATCTGTAAGCTTGTGCCAAACTACCCCACATAATCCAGAGGTGGAGGACAATTTAACATAGGATGTAATATCAAGGACTTATATACATACATGGATTCGCAACTTCCGTATTTACAGTTTAAAGTAATCAAATCCCGCGATGATAAGACGTGAATCAACGGGAATACAAGCTATTGTTTACAAAAGCGAAAATACGAAAATATCCGAAAATAATCCGAATGATAATAACAGCGAAAATATCCGTGGTATTCCGAATGTTTAATCTCGAAGACAAAAGGATAATAATAGATGTCCGCCATCTTGGAATTTAAAATGTTCAACTGATGCCTTTTTCAATGCTTATACTTAGACTTTGTGGATTATAAATGTATCTCAATATCTTTAAGGAATTTGTTGCATCCTTTACCAATTTCCCGTGCCCAATTGCCAGAGTTTTTTTTAGTATAATTCGTAAACACCCAATTACAGCTGTCGGACATTGCCGAGTATATAGCAATGCATTGTGGGATCGCCGAACGATATCGTTTGAGCTATTTTTAGCAGTTGCGAATCCATGTATGTATATAAGTCCTTGGTAATATCTTCAGTCAAATTTGTCATGGGACAGTGTGAGCCTCCCCCGGGTTCGAACTCACAACCTCTCAATTAGTAGACTAACGCTCTTACCACTTAATAGTGTGATTTACGTAATATTTTACGTGAGTGGGAACACTGCCAGTTTCTGAATTAGTGGGTTGTTCCCCTTTCTTCATTATGTTTAGATGGGAACAACCTGTTCATAAATCATTTAGTCGGGCAACCTGTCAGAAAAAATTAATTCAAAGACTGTGTCTGTGAAACGTCTGCACTTTCACAAAATTTGGAGTGAAACATCTGGGAAAGAAACGTCTGAGGGGTAAAATGACTGGTATTCTTGAATACAACTCCTGAAAAAATTACCCTGCACTACACTAGATAGTGCTTTATACACATTTCATGAACATTACCCCACCCTTCAATCTGAGGCTAGCACAGAAGCCGGCATATTGCACACGTGGTTATATGATTAATAGAAGGATTCGATTTCATAATTTATATACTTATTAACAACTATGAATAAAATATATAATCCGACTAACGAGAGTTGAGAGATCTTGCTTGGAAAGAGGAGACTGGAGCTCCTTTTGCGTCGAGTCTATTTCATCCGTCATGTTGCTTTCTGATGCAAGGGCCTTAATACCGAATCACGTCAACATGATGTACTTACAGACGCGAATTGTACCAGGAACCAAAACAAATTACCCACAATCCATGTTTATTTTTATCCAATGAAAAACCGATACGTAAATTTCCTCCTATCTGCTATTGACCTACATTTTTACTTTCGCTTCCTACTGCTTAATAATCAACGATGATATAATTTGAGCTCCGAGTTCCTTTTATCGCTAAAATCTGACGCAATATTGTTACCTATGTAATACTTTCGTCGTTCATTATGTGGAATATGTTAATGTTACCCAATGACGACACAAACTGAAGTGGTGAATCATATTTATTTTATGCCATGTGCTGATAACAATGCTCCCATGTTTGTTTACCAAATCGCCATCGCAGTCTGTTTGAAGTAGAAATGTAGACATGGTGCAAACCATTTGGATTGCTCTCATCCTAGGTTGTTGGTCAAGTCTCTACCTTTTGGATGTGTTTTTAAAGGTTTGATCATTTTCTCAAATTGTTGCTGGATTGTGAATTATTCTTGCATGGCAATCTTAACATGTTAACCACAAACCCTCGATCTTTCAAAGTTTCTGTAATTTAAAATTATAACCAAAGCGCTGATAGCGCTGGAAGAACAGGGTTTGATCCTGAGGTCAGACAGTTGTATTATCAGCCACACAGTGCCACACACACAGTCACGACCTTGGTCCAGTGGTTAGTGCACTGGATTTGTACACTGGCTGTCCGGGTTCGATTCCCGGTCATTGCAGGTCATACCTTTCAATGAATACATAGTTATCAATTCTTAACTAGTATGTACTACATATACCTTGTTACTACTGTAGTTTTCATTTGAACCTTTAAAACAGGCCCGGTATTTATTATATAGAACCTATTCATATGAAATTTATTCTAATACCGTTTGAATAATTTGAATATTTCTAGTTTGAACACCTAAATTAAGCATGTTGGCACGATGTCAGTCCGATGTTGTACAAAACACACAAACCTACGCAGCAGCTGCAGTCTGAATTAAGGTTTGGAAATGTGGTTGCCCAAAACTGAAAATTTAACTGCATGCTTTTTATTTGATTTGTTATTGAAAAAATTGCAGCTGCCACGAAATTAGGATACCTGCCCGTTATCATAATTATCACTGAAAATAATAGTCATTTATTTACATGTTTTAGGCAGTTTGTTGACTATTGATGTTATTTTTATCAATGTTTCATGAAAACTGCATATAATTACGATTTAGACTTTTCATTTAGATTTTTTTATTTCATTGAAATACATTTTTTTAACACAACTACACTTTCCCTGTGATATCTTAGCTAATTATTTGAGAAAAAAAGGTTCATATAAAAAAAAAATGCTCCAACTGGGTATTGATCCTACAACCTCTCACTCCGTAAGCGAGCATCTTACCACTGCACCACCAACATCATTGCTATATACAGCATATATTTATGTTTTTACCACCCATGTTGGCATTGCAAAGATATTGAAAAATCTTACAAATTCTTGTATTAAATTGTAGACACAACCTTGGTCAGCAAGACGTTATATCTCCTGGTTGGACAAGACTGGATTTTCCGTATCTGTTTGTCAGTTCCGTTGGTATTCCACTGCATTGAATAGGACTTTTGTTCGACTTGCACAATGGAGACCATATTTTCTGAGAACTTGGTTCGACTGTGGTGTATTGTTTGGACTCGTGGCGATGTTGATGTCAGTGTTCATTTTGTCTTTGATGGTGTTTAATACTCTGACTAGGAACACTGTAGAGAATCAAGTTTTAACTCCAGTGGTATGTAATCCATACATGTATAATATCAAAGTTGAGAATAAGACTAACAAAGGCTGCTTGTAAAAACAATAAGAATATAACATAAATGTTTTGAGCGATTTGAAACCATTCCCTGTTATAATAGTAATAGTGATATTTTAATGCACAGACTGACAGAATTTTACAATATGCATATGAAATAATAAGCCAGTCAGAAACTCAGAATATTAATTCTTTTTCTAATTCATTGTATCACCAAGCCACAAAACATTCATGGTAATGATCTTGACAGTTTGTTCCATATATACAAAAAATATGCTTATTGATTGTCTGTAGTAACACAACAATGGAAACTTGATGGCCTTAAGTAGATGGATTATGTTTTATTTCAGATGCCTGGTGTCAATCTACCTGCCAGTCAAATTTCTTACTACTTGTTTACATTGCTTGTCTGTGGTATACTACATGAGATTGGACATGCTATAGCTGCAGTCAGGTATATTTTATGCTATTGTATTTTTTCTTGACTTTTTCTTATGAATTTGTGCCATGTCACTAATTGCTTGTTAAACTCAAACTGTAAAGAATCTCTACACGGCTACAGTCCATTGTTGACGGCTCTTTCCACATGATTTTTTTTTATTCAATTGCATTATTTTAACCTTAGATGTAAGGTTATAGTCTATTAACATTTTGGTTTTATAAGCAATGTCAAATTCATTATATATATGGACAAAACATGACTTCAGTCATAAAGTTTTGACCATTAGAACCTAAAATCCATATTAACTCTACTGAAAATGAGCTGACTGTGTGACTCATAGTAGAATTACCTCAATGCATCAGAATAAACCAAATTGCTATAATTGAATTACCACATGTATATGTACATATATATTTTAGGGAGCAAGTTCGTGTTAATGGATTTGGATTGTTTCTTTTACTGATTTATCCTGGTGCTTATGTAGACCTGTCCTCTGATCATCTACAAATTATTTCTCCACTGAGACAGCTTCGTATATACTGTGCCGGCGTGTGGCATAATTTTGTCATAGCTCTTATTGGTGTGGCTGTGCTATTCACCTATCCATGGATTTTCATGCCTTTTTATACAACTGGTAATGGAGTTGTCATTACTCAAGTGTCAGAGGTAAGAACAGAGTTTATATATCTCTTCATGTCATACAGTTTACAATAATTCCCACCACTGACAGACAGAAGGATAATGGTATGTATGTGGGATGGTACCGGTAATCAGGCCTGCCGGTAATGATCTCTGTTTGTCTGTCCAGAATATTTGTCTGGGGCATAACTCCATAACCATGAAAGCTATTTATTTGAAACTTTAAATAAATCTAGACAGCAATAAGATGAAGTACAAAGTTTCAAGACCCGTGACCCTTCCATATCTATTGTTTTAGTTTATATTGCTGTTCTGTTTATTATTAAGATTAATTTTGTCTGAAGCATAACTCTAAATCTGAAACTTGATACAGAGTTAGAACTTAGAAGGCAATGAGGAGAAGTGCAGAGCACTGAATTAATAACTCTACCCAATCTGATTTTGAGTTATTGCCCTTCCTTTAATTTCAGTAATTGGTACAAATGTAATATATTTCGCTTTTGTTAAAATAGGAAGAAATCCCTGTTTTTGACTTTTTAGCACATAGCCTTAAGTAAGGAGATACCGTTTAAACTCGCCTATAAGACAAGTTTTTAAGTAGGGTAGGCCATGTTAACATTGCTCTTGTTTATAGTTATATTCTATCTCTATTATTTAATGTTTTGATATTAATTATTATTTATTGAAATCATTATATATCTACATTACCGTTGATACTACAACTTAAAGAATAATTTTCATGTCTTAGATATGATTATGTCCCTCTATTTACAAATATGATTATGTTTATTAATGGATTTTTCTTATAGAACACTGCTGTATCTGGACCAAGGGGTCTTGCTGTGCGAGATCCAGTCACAAGTGTTGGTGGTTGTAAAGTGACTTGTATAAAAGATTGGAACCAATGTTTGGCATCCAGTATAAAGGAGCCTTCATTAGGGAATTGTTTACCTGTCTCAATGATACATGAACTAGACACATCCAGTAAAAAACCAATTGGTTAGTAAATTGTACTTGTTTTGTTTGTTGAACATTTTCGTCTAGTTGACTTTGAATTCAATTCAATCTTTGAACATTGAATTCCTTTACCCCTTAATTATACCCCCAGATATGAAATATATGGGGGCTATATTGGATTCACGCTTGACGGTCGGTCGGTCCGTGCGTCTGTAGACACAATTTGTCCGGAGAATTTCTCAGCAACTACGTACAGGATTTCAATGAAACTTCACAGAAGTGATCAGTAGTTAGCCTAGTTGTGCATGCTTAAATCATTTTTCATTTGGATTGATTTTCACTGAGTTATAGCCCTTTGTTTTTTTCTACAGTATATACAATAGGCAAATTTTGTCCTGACTATTTCTCATTGACTACTGCCAGGAATTCAATAAAACTTATCAGAAGTGATAAGTAGTTAGCCTAGTTGTGCATGCATTAGGCTTGTCTTGGTTGGTTAAATTTTCACTGAGTTATGGCCCTTTGTTGTTTTTTATACAGTGTATATACAATATCTCAGTAACTACTCATAGGAATTCAATGAAACTTCACAGAAGTTATAAAAAGTAAGCCAAGTTGTGCATGCAATAACCAGGTTTTGTTTGGATTAATTTTCACTGAGTTATGGCCCTTTGTTTTATACAATTAGGTAAATTTTGTCCGTACCATTTCTCAGCAACTACATGCAGGAATTCAGTGAAACTTCTTAGAAGTGATAAGTAGTTTGCGAAGTTGTGCATGTCCACAATAGGTTTTGTCCAAGTAAATTTTAATGAGTTTTGGCCCTTTGTTATTTTTTATATAATGTATATTTAGAAACTGGTCAGGATATATCTAAGCAACAATTTGCAGGTATTAAAAAATTGAAAATGCATTATATTTCCCTCTGTAAAATGTAACAATAACTGTGTCAAGGCCGCATCTGGGGGTATTCATCACCTTTAGTGATAGTTCTAGTTTTTCTTGATTTTACAAAGTGAGGGATGTGAATTTTCTGTGGATCAGCAGATCTCTGCAGATTTAAATGCTACCTTTATTAAGTTGCAATTTTGTATAAAGCAACATCACAAAAAATAATCTGCTAAATGTAAAAACTATGTCTACTTATGTACCGTAATCACTTAATGAATTTATTTGTGCGAGTACAGCTTATTGAAAATGTTTTCAATTGAATATGTTAAAGTACTCATGTAACTAATAGGAAGCTTTTTTTTTGACTGTGTTACCACTGAATGAGAATCTAACAACTTCATTTCTTTGGCCTAATTTTACATATATCTAATGATTGTGTTTTATGTTACAGATAAGAAGTCAGCATATATAGATTGTTGTAATGAGACAAGTAGTACTCATCTCTGTTTTATGTTTCATACAAAGAGTAATCGTGATAATGTATGTGTATCCTTAAATTCTATACCACAATAGTAACACACTTGGAACTGTATAGTATTTTTTTAATTAAACAATCAATTAACTACATGTTTCTAGTTTATTCTGGATTCACTTAATTATAAGTATAATATTTGTTTATTATAAATATGATATTTGTAAAATTTGTTCCTTATAAATATGATATTTGATAAATATAGTATTTATCAATTGTATGCTGTAAAGATAAATATTGTAACAGGTTGATTCTAGTGTTATTTACCCATTGGCCTTTGATTGAAAAAGTATCGACCCGTCTCCGTGGTTGTGTGGTTAAGGTCGCTGACTTCAAATCACTGTAACCTCTCACTGATAGAGGGTCATAGGTTCGAGCCCAGCTACCGACCATGTCTCTTTATGTGAGAAAGTAGGCAGTTGCTTAAGGAAGATGTGAGTCTAGTACTGGCTCTTCCCAGGAACGATGATTAGGTGAACATCTGCTCATATGACTCTGACCGTTGAAAGGGGCGCAAAACTCGATATAAACAAACAAAAACAAAAATCTTAGTTCTGGAGGAAGATCCTTCACATTTCCTGCCTGCTTATCTAATACTGATGTACTGTGGTTCATTGTTTATCCACACAGACTCTTGTGTCAGATTTAAGCTGTGTTGCACAATGTTTTTGTTTTTTGTAGAATTACGCTTGCCTGCCAGCTAGAGCGACAACTGACCGTCCTATATGTAAATTTCAAAGTGATTGTTACTCACCAAAAATGGAAATGTCTTGTGTCTACCCGTCTGTGGATAATCAGACTAAATTATTACGTATTGTACATGGTCACAAGCCACCATTATTGTTTCTTGGGCATCCTCTTGATCTTCACTACTCTGGTAAGTTGTTTATTATGTGGTAATTGTTTATTGTGTGGTAAATTGTTTATTGTGTGGTAAATTGTTTATTGTGTGGTAAATTTGTTTGTTGTGTGGTAAATTGTTTATTGTGTGGTAAATTGTTTATTGTGTGGTAAATTTGTTTATTGTGTGGTAAATTTGTTTGTTGTGTGGTAAATTGTTTATTGTGTGGTAAATTTGTTTGTTGTGTGGTAATTGTTTATTGTGTGGTAAATTGTTTATTGTGCAGAAAATTTGTTTGTTGTGTGGTAAATTTGTTTGTTGTGTGGTAAAGTTTGTTTGTTGTGTGGGAAATTGTTTTTTGTGTGGTAAATTGTTTATTGTGTGGTAAATTTGTTTATTGTGTGGTAAATTGTTTATTGTGTGGTAAATTTGTTTATTGTGTGGTAAATTTGTTTGTTGTGTGGTAAATTGTTTATTGTGTGGTAAATTTGTTTGTTGTGTGGTAATTGTTTATTGTGTGGTAAATTGTTTATTGTGCGGTAAATTTGTTTGTTGTGTGGTAAAGTTTGTTAATTCATCTTCCCAGAGCCATCTGTTTATGACTGAATACTAATATTTGCTATTCTGTACCATTTATTTAAGCAGTAAATCATTCATTCAATCTTGGTTCTATTTGTGGGAAAGATTACACACACACTCTGTGACTCATGGGTGCTTCTGTTATTGTCCCTTGTGTATCCTACCAATCACTACAAAGAATCACTAACAGAGCGTTACTACACAAACTATCATACATTTGTTGCTATTCTATTGTCTGATTATAATGTCACTGTTTAAGATGAATAAAATCTTCTCAGTGGTTTATATCCTTTCCAGGAAATCATGCATTTCATCCAGGGAAACTTCACAGCATAAGTTAACTTTCAGAGGAGACATTCATTTACTCCTGGGAAAAAAATGCATAAACTACTGGGAAAATACGCTTTTACTGCGGAACACTAACAAGTGGTTGTAGAACTGATCATTATTGTTGTTTATAGGGTGTAATATTTATGTCTCACTGTATTGTTTGTATATTACAGTGATACTGAGTAATTACATTCCTAACAATCTCCTAGTTCCTGTCAATCTACCATATGTACTGGAGACATTCTGCAAGTATCCTTTTATCAGTTCTTAGTATACTTAGCTTATAAATGCTGCGGTTTTAAATGGACACTGGTAAGTTCAAAGTAAAATATTGAATGATAGCTTTTATTTGGTACAGGCAGTAATTGTAATGTGCTTTATGTAATGTAGGATATTGAGACTAGAAGAAAAAATATTACAGCATGTTAACTGTATACGTCCTCAGTATTTGAATTATTTTTTTCTGACAGATTGCCCGACTATATATTTTATGAAGGAAACTCTAAAACTAGGTTGTCCTCCAAAAGAAGGAAATAAATCCTTTTGGGCAAGGGGCAACCCACTAATTCGAAGACTGCATCCTCTATAAACAATGTATGCAACACCATGTTACATCACAATTTCTAAATTTATATTAACAAATACATACAATCATGTAATCAATTGGTGATTAATGAATTTATTTTATTATCAATTAATGCAATTACTTAAAATTTATGAATGTTTCCTTGGCATTCTATTATGTTATTTTCATTTTTCTTCTTCAACCTTGCATAATCATAATCTGAAGAAAGTTTACATAAATGTGATATACAGTGAAACCTGTTTTAGTGGCCACCTCCGTATAAAGATCACACTGAATAAACACCATCCTTTGGAAAACTATCATTAGTTATTTAGAACAAATTGACCTCTGAATATAAGTTGCCTATCAATAAAGGCCACATAATGTCATTCTCGAGGGCGGTCGTTGTTTGCAGGTTTGACTGTATATATTTATGTACATATTTATTTCACCTGTTTTCTTTAACTGTTTATCCAGATACCTCATATCTTTGTCTGGGGCTCTAGTCATACTAAATGTTGTACCATGCTATGCTCTAGATGGACAATTCATTTGTCAGGGATTCATAGAACTCTTGTTAAGATCAACAATACCCGACAAGGAAGTACGCGGGGCGATCTTTTCTATTATTGTCTTATTTGGAACTATTCTTTTGGCACTGAATGTTGTCATGGCAATGTGGATGCTGTTTGTAGGCTGATATCTTTTATGTATATTATTAAGGGTTGCTTTAATAATTTTGTAGGGTTTAAGAGATGAAGATGAGGGAAAACAAAGATGGTTGAATGGCCTCTTCATCCTCACTTTGTCATACAAAATGTAGTGATTTTATGATTTTGAATGTTGTATTTATATTCAATTTTTCCTAAAGAAAATGAATGGTTATTATGAATGAAGAATAAGTGTTTATTCTACTGTGAATATTATAAATGAAGGGATTGAGTTTTTGATGGAAAATAAATTCTTCTTCGGGAATTTGGAGTTATACTCTGAGGGTAGATAAGGTATTCATAATTAGGTGTCAGATTTTTGTGTTTGATCCAAGAGAAGATGTAACGGCCTTCATTTGGGTTATATGTCACATTCTTCAGTTAAGGGCTTAAGTGATGATCTACATTTAGGACAGAAATGATATTCTTAAATTTAGGACAGAAGAGATGTCTTTAATTTTAGAAGAGAAATGGAGTCCTAAATTTTAGGACAGTAATGATGTTTTTAATATTACAGATAAAATGTTCCTCCTTTGAAGAAGAATGTAATATTATGATATTTTCATTGAGATCAAGCATAATATTCATTATTTTGGGACAGAAATGATGTTCCTCATTTGAGGACGGACCGATGTTCTTCACTGGAGTATGAATTTGGATGTATAGGTGATATGAAATAGAAATGATTATTAAAGAGAATTGATGTAATATGCTTGAGATGTGATACATGTAATTAGGAGACAGAAATAATGCTCCGCTATTTTATTCACCTCAGAAATGAAATATGGCATCATGTGCTTATTATTACCTTACACTTATTGGTGCAATTATATTTATCTAATTATCTTAAATCATCAGGGTTTTAATGAACACGTTTTATATTACTTAAAAGTTCATGGCCATGGTCCAGTGGTTGATGTGCTTGACTTGTAACCTGGTGAACTGGGTTCAAATCTCGGTCGCTGCCCTTCTATGTAAATTTGACATAGCATTGATTTTCCTTGATATGTGGAGACATTGACAGCTCGTTGTAGAAGAGTAAGTTAGTACTGGTCAGAATACAGTCCAAGATAACTAGTTAGGTGAACCAGCTGCTGTATATAACGGAAATATTGTTGAAAAAACAGCATTAAACCCACTGAAAAATGTCCCTGTAAGAGGCTTTCAGGAGTTGTAGCCCTTTATTTGCTCAAGTAATTCCACATTAACCATATCTGATTTGTGTCATGAAATGCTTTTGAACAGCAATATCCAGACATGAAATGTTTTACAAGGATACAGAAAATTATAAAATGCTCATTTTCTCATCAGACACATTTGAAATTTGTTACAGGTTTTTTTATTAACTTTCGCCATTCTATAATCAAAATAAATATTGTTCTCTCTCCAACAGACTATGTCAAAGATATTATGAGTTGATATTTCAGTTAATTTTGATAATCAGTCAAGATTCCCTGAATATTCAGTGATTATTAAATGGTCTTCAGAATAGAGAAGTTTACATGTGTTCATCTGATACTGTCAGAACTTTATTGTGTTAATAGAAGTGTGTTTACAAACTCCACAGATACAGCATCATTTTCATTCATTATTTCCTTTATTACAATTCTCACGTTCATGTTAAAAGTCATGGGTTCCATCACATGTAAAGCCTCACCAGTTGAGATTAATAGATTATCCTTAGCTGATAATGATTTGAATAGTCAACTAAACATCCCTATTTATTAAGCGTAAATTCAGTGATTACTTTTTAGCTCACATGTCACAAAGTGACGGGTGAGCTTTGCTGATCAGTCTTAATGTCTGGCGACGTGCGTCATCAAACTTTACCTTGTGAACACACTAGGGGCCACATTTTTAGCTCAATTTTCGCAAAACTGGGTCAGAATGTTAATATCGACAAAATCTTGGATGAGTTCGATATTGGGCCATTTGGGGTCAAAAATTAGGTCACCAGGGCCAAATAAGAAAAGCCTTGTGAACACTTTACAAATCACTGTTTATATTGGATCTTCATTAACTTTGTCAGAATGTTTATTTCAATATGTAGGTCAAGTTTGATAATGGCTCTTTTCCGGTAAAAAACTAGGTCACTAGGACAAATTGCAGGAAAACCTTGTGAAAACTCTAGAAGTCACTGTTTTGATCATCATGAAAGAACTATCATTGATTATTTAGAAACTAATGACCTCCATATAAAGACCACTTGTCAATAAAGTACACATACCTTCCCCAAAGGTGGCGTTTGTTCACAGGTTTGACTGTACATGCTTTAAGTTTTAAAAAACGGGAAGTTAATTGGATATTATTTTCTTCAAATCACAGACGAATATATTTGAAATGTTCAATTGTTCATAAAGCTAAATCATTTTAGTTGTACTCATTTTATTGTTAGTCATACTGAGAATGTAGAATAACTAACCAGCATTAGTTATGATGTTGATATTGACACTTTAATACTTGTATATGTACTTGCATATTAAATCTATTTAAGACAGACTTATTTGAGGGATGATTGTCATTATATTTAACCCAACTTACAGCTTTTGTATCAAAAGTCCATAGCTTGATCTTTATCTTACACTGCGACATTTAGCTGAAGATAAATGTATTACAAGTATATTTATTAGATTGTATGTCTGTCTACATTGATTCACACACCAAGTTGTCAGCTTCTTACAGGAAATTAGGAAAGCTGATATGTACTGGCGTGTTACATAGGAACATACAGAACTCTGGTTTACTACAATTCTATCCATCTATCATTTTGTGGACTGATCTAGAATTAGGACAATACATTAATTATATATAGGCCTAAAAATCGCTTGTTTCTGGTTAAAAATTGGGTAGGTAGATCAGGGCTTTTTTGCTCTTGAAAACGTTTGAAAAGTCAGAAAGTGGATCTTCCATTCCTTGTGCTAATAAGATATCCGTCGTTTGGAAAAATTAGGGTGCATTGTAGGTAGAGCAACCAGAAACAAACTCATTTTTACGCCTGATATAAACCTATTTACTGACTACATTGTATAGGGATTGGCCAAGG